>CANYCX015008264.1:0-11816 GCA_948193385.1 Breynia disticha f. nivosa | reverse complement strand
AGTTGAATTGTAAGGTGAAACTTGAGCCGTAAGTCAAGTTGAGTGTTAGGTAGAACTTGAGCCGTAAATCAAGTTAAGGTGTAAGGTAGCTTGAACCGTAAGTCAAGTGTGAGGTAATAGAAAGTGTTGGCCAAAATCCTAAGTGAGGAACTTAAGTAGTGGAGTAGGTGTTTGATCCGAACCACTCTATATCGTGTGTCATTTTATTTTTATTTTTCGCAAAAATTCTCAAACCTTATTAGCTCTATTCAACCCCCCCTTCTAGAGCTAATCTTATTCCTACAATAAACATATTTTAGAAATATCGTTTTTACCCTCGACTCTACAACGTCCTCTTTTCCTCAACTTTTCTCTCTCCTGATAATCTAACTTAACCAAATTTTAAAATCTTAATGTATTTTACACTCTCCCACTATTTTATAATTAAATATATTTTGTGAAAAATTTATCCATATATTAATGAAATAAATTCCAAAAATTCTTAAAATTTTCGAAAAATGGAGGGCGTTACAGCACTGGAACTTTTTTCTGATTTCTTTGATCTTTTTGTCGGTTGGGCGACGTTGACGTCACCTTCCACAGTCTCACTATTGTCTTTCTTTTCTTTTCTTCACAAATTCTTTAGTAGACTCATTCGTCATTCTAACAATACAATCTGAAAGAGAAGGTGTAATTTTATAAAATTTACACCCATATTCAAATACTAACGAAAGCTTCAAATCATAAAAAACCCATATCCGACCACAAAAACCCTATCAGATCGACTGAAACCCATCTCCCACAACAAACAAAATCTTCATTGTCAACGCATGCATATAGAAGACAAAACTCATCGACACGATGCAAAAAAAAAAGAAAAATCCAAAAAATCGGCTACTATTAATAAAACAACATGGATGATTAACAAAAAATAAAGAAAAACGAATGCTTTACCTCAAATATTGATTTCAAAGAATGGATTCTTCTTTAAAGTTCGAAATTTCTTATGAGAAGCTTCTCGTAAACATATTCCAAATCTTCTAATTTTCAAAAAAATCGAGAAAAAACTGCACTTTAGAAAGCATGAATAGAGAAACAGACTTGGAGTAGATCTACTGTCAAATACGAATATGCCTATAAATACGGAGACAATCAAGCTTAGAGGACACATTCAGACAACAAAAACTCCCTACATTTAAGTCATTCTTCTTGTTAATTGTCAGTTTTATTTAGCATTTTGCCAGCTTTATTTTCTCTCATTTTGCCAGCTTCAATTTTTTTTTCTTGTTTTCAATTATTATTGTTTGACGATTTGGATACCATTGAGTCAATAAAACCTTGGAAAAGATCATCGTAATTTTCAATTGGTGATCGTCCTAGTTTGATAAAACTTAAATTTTCTGGTACGCTCACACATTATTTAATTTTGTTTTCGCTCGTTACAGACTTGAAGGAACAACGTTTTTTTTCGCAAAAAAGACAAACAATAATTCTTTTTAATATAACAACTATTGTGAGACTTAGATAATAGTACACAGTCCTCCTGAGATTGACACTTAAGAATTTTGAAGTCTTTTACTACAATAATAGATGCACTTGATTACTTTCATATTAGTATTCTAGAATAGATAATAGGAAGACAAATTGGTGATCAAATGCTTAGATTGGCGTTTCTAAAGTTGTGCATCTTTTGTGCGGTGTTGGGACAGGGAAGCTACTTGCTTTGAAGGTGTGAAACTATTTGGCCACTCATTTACAAAGTGCAGACTTGGCACTTAAAGGCTGCATGCAAAGTTCAATTCTGGATAAAATAGGTATAACCGATAGGTGTAACCAATGTGTTCTTTTAACCAGCTTTATGTTTTGGACCCAGTCATCATTGATATGTTGCCCAAATTCATCAAGGATAAGTTTGGGAGACTTGACTTTGTAAGTGTTATTATGCCTTGATTTGCTACTTTTATGGGATAATTGAGATTTTTTTATAGAACTTTCTGTGAGAGTTTATCTTTGACTTGATTTAGGTTGACTGAATGGTTTGTGGTAGAATTAGATTGAAATTGTTTAAAGCACAAGTAAAATGCAGATTGAGTACATGTAATAGTAAAAAGGTTAGAAAGTTTTGACATTTTTATGATGCGCGATATGATCCAGCATATCACATCACGTTCAAAAAAAATGACTCAAAAAGCTAGAATTGATCTATTAAAAATGTTATCAGTTGTAGCTGTCAAAAAAGCAGGTAAATTTATTGACTATCAATATCTTTGAAGCTTGGAATATGGCTTTGTGACCCTTGTTATAGGCTACTCCATTTTACCAAACGTGATTTGGTTTAGTAATGATTGTAGTTGAATTTAATAGGGCGGACTGCGGTTTGATCGCCCACAATACCGCTTGAGAGGAAAATAAAACCTAACCACCCAGAGTTCATCCTCAAACCGAATTAGTTTCGGCCTAATAGATCGGTGATACAGACAAAAAAAATATAAAATAGGCCCCTCCATTTCAGTTTGGTGGGTTAACAATCTCTAGAGTTATAAGTTTTTGTGAGCCCTTGCTGACGATAACAACAAATTAGCTATTGAGATGAAATGATGAATTTGACTTGCAGAGAATTCCAACTTGGTGACTTGGTCGTTTGTTGTTCAAACTTAAGACTCTGAGCAAGTTTATTGTTAAATAAATGATTTATTTAATGCAATATAGTTATTCAATAATAATTTGGGTTTTGGATTTCTTGAATTGGGGTTTGTTTTTCGAATAATTTTATGAATGAATTATTGTGGCAAATATATTGACTCACGTGTTACACTTCCAACATCAAGAATCACCTTTACGGTAGACATTGAGTATTTGATGTTGAACAACATTTTTAGCTAATCATTAGATGAGTTCCTAAAATGGTACTCACTAATGATATTATGTATCATTTCATCTAATGTATATAAAATTATGTAACTTTTTTTTAGTTACATGATGAAAAAAATTTTATTACACAATAAAAATGTTATGTAACTTTTCATCTTCTAAGTATGCATGTTACAAAATGAATGAACTTATTAAATAAAAAGTTATAAAATCTAACGATAATGAAAACATTCTAACAAACAGTAGGTGAGGAAGTTCTCACCCAAGAAGCCACTTAAATTATTGAATCGGACTATTTTTTTAAACATACATTTTTATTTAATAAAAAATTATTTTGATGAAATTGTCTAATTTAAAAATAAGTAGGTATAAAATAACGACCGTATAATTAATGTTTTTAAAGATTAAGTGGAGGCCAAATATATGCAGCATATTAGTGTCCAAATTTAATAACCAAAACGTGATTACAAAATGACAAAAAACAACAGCAAGCGATCACTTTCTTGGTCTTTATTTATTCAAAATTTTGCAATGGTCTTTGCTTAACTTCTTCTGATTTATTTTGTTAGAAGCCAACCAAAAACATTTACTCTATGAAATCTTTCATGGAGCTTATGCCTTCTTCTTCACAAGACCAGAAGATGCAGTTGTTTGCTTATGTTTGATCTTACTACAAATCAATTTTTTTCTTTAATTTTTTGATATCATCATTAACATAAAATATAATCTCAATAATTTTTTAAGTGAAATTATTTTCTCAATCAAGTGGTCAGTAATAATTTTTTCTCTGTACGAGAGGGTCATTGTAACACCCCGTAAAATTAGTAATACAATTTTAAAACTGCAAATAGGAAAGAAGAATTAATTAAACTCTCCTAACGAAGGAAAAAATAAATAACATGTTATGGGGTGAATAAAAGGACATAAAATAAAAGAGTGATACCATAAGAATAGGAACACGGCTTGTGCAAGCCGTGTGTCAAAAATATAAGTTAGAGGAAGTATGACTTGCAAAACAGCTTAGGCAAACTATGAATATCAGGTGGCTTAAAATCAAAAAAATAAGAAAACAAAGTAACCGTGCACAAAATCATACTCACCACCTGCACATTTTCCCTTGCTTACCCACTCAAAACCAACCCAATCACACATCCTAGGCTGTAACCACGGTAAGAAATTTTTCTCTCTACATGTGATTTCGTATTCCATAAGTGAAAACCCGATGGAGGACTATGAACGGGTGCCAAAGGAACGCCGACATAGAAATAAGTATATATTTTAATACTTACCTAACTATTTTTCATATCTTACATGATTAAATGATAGGCTAATTGTATGATTTGTAAATGTTGCTCAAGTGGGTGATTTTATTTAAGGAACATGAATTTGTTGTAGTGAATTGACGAAATTGCTGGAATATGATATCTTAAATTGAATGATTACATGTTAAACTGAAAGATAATTTGAGTGGATATTTTATGGTTAATTCTTTCATTGATGGCTATATGCTTCATTGCATAGCATCATACCACATTATTACATTCGACAGGAATGTCTTAACCTTATTTTGAGGGTTAAGGCAGAATAAATAATGTGACATTTTTTATATTAATAAAAATTATAATTTTAAATTTTTTTTACCCTCTTTAATCGAGCTTGGAATTGGATATGTGAACATAGATCGAAGTTAATTTTTTTAAAATAATCTTTTTGATTTTTTTATACTTCTAATTTTTATTTGAAATTTATTAATTTTCTTGTTTTTATTAACAAAATCACAAATTATATTCTTGCATTTATAATTTAAAAAAATTCAGTTGATAAAATAGTCAAATTAGTTAGTCTTTTTTGAAATATTGTTGAATGTTAATAAAATATAGTTAATTTTAATTTTAAAAAACTTCTTTCAATAGAAAATACAGTTACAACTTTACAGAAATAATACTAGTAGTCTATATGTTATTCATGTATTTAAAAAAAGAAATTACTTTATTAATAAAATCTAATATTACAAATCGTGTTTTAATTTATATAGCTATGATATTTCTTAATAGTTTTAGCTTATAAAATAAATTTATACTATCAATATTTAATTTAGAGTTCAAAATTAATCAAAATACACTCAAAATTTTAAATATCACTTTGGACTTAGTGAGTTAAAAAAATGAAAGAAATTACACCTATTACAAATATTTAAAACCTTATACACTTAAGAAATCTATTATACTATTAATAGTATTCTGTATCCATTTCCAAAGTCAGAGTAAGAGGCTCGATGTGATTGAGGTGAGTTTGGCTTTGCTGCACTATTGTTGAAATTTTGCTGCAATTGTTGTTGCAACTTATACGAAGTGTGCACTTTAAGTGTTTAAACTTAACTTAACGTATACTTAAGTTAGTTAAAGTTAGTAGAGATTTTTTCCGATTTAAATTTTGGGAACAAAATTTTCTAAGGGGAGAGAATTGTAATGCCTTCAAAAATAATATAATTAATCTATATAGAAAATAGATTAAAACAGAATTGAATCGGAATGAAAATTAGAAAATTGATGAAAATAGCAGATGAGCACGGGCTGGAGCACAACCGTGCCAGTAGGCATGCTCATCATTGCTGAAAAATTCAGAACAATCTCGTGCATGATCAAACTGGAACTCATGTCAGAAAATCATGGCACGAATTGGAGCATGACCCATGTTGCAGGTTGTGTCAACTGAAAATGTTTAAACAGAACGGTTAACACTGTTTTATTGAACAGAGCACGAGCAGACCTGAAAACTACGAGAGAAAAACTTGAGAAACCCTAAAAAGGTGTTGTGGAGAGTGTTTAAGCAAGGAAGAACTCTGTTTCTTGCAAATTTGGAGATAATCATGTTGGGTTTTCTACGTGAATTAAACACTATGGAAGCGGAATAAAACACCATAAAACAAGCAAGAACATCCAAGATCCACAAGAAATCAGTTTAGCACATGCCATATACAATCGCTTTACAACTAGGTTACATAAAAATGTAAACTTTGAAAGAAAAATCAAACCTTTGTTTTTTCTCCTTCTAAAACCATGGGAGGTCTGTGCCAAGAACAAGAAATACCACCTTAGAATACACTAATGTGTCCTTTATGACACCAAAATAGAACCCTAGATGTGGTTCCTCTACAACAATAACACAGATTAGCGAAATAGTGTACTAGCACAAGGTAAAATACGGTTCACCTGTTCTTGGTCAATTTCAGATGAGATTTCTGCGAAACCAAGGGTACCACGATGATTAATGTGTACAATCAACCCCTAAATCTCATGTCTCTCACTAGAGAAAACTCAAAAATCACGCTCTTGATCTTTTGGAGGAAGCTCACGACAATGGAAGCGTATGAGGGACGGCTATGTGTTGTGATTTTGTGACTAGGTTTCTCTTCCTTTTATAAGTAAGAGTTTTAGATTTTGATACAGCCTTTTGAAAATTCAAAATCTAATTTTAAATTTCACATAACAATCCTAATCTTTTAGGATTTAGATAAGCCTTTTTCAAATTTAAAATCTCTTTTAAAATCATCCCTCATTGTCGCGTATCTTATGTAGATAATTAAGAGATTTTATTCTTTTAATTATCCTACATAAATCATGTCTTAATTTAAGACATACTTCCTAAATTTTCTTTCCCTTTATTTCTTACATATTTTCACTTAAGACATCATATTTAATAAATAATCTTTGTCTTAAAATCATGTAAGAAATATTATTTCGCATCCATGTTGGGCCCAATTACCAAAATTGACCCAAATGCCCAATCCAGCCCAATAGCCGGATTTTGACCTAAGGTGAAATATCGATTTTACCCTTTTAGGTATTCTTCATTCATGTGTGATCTGTAAGACTATTTAATAAAGGCAATGAGTTTAATAACTCATAAATCATAAGCGGTCTCTAGTAAGACACTATGATCACCCTAAATTAAATAGCTGACGAGCAGTATCAACAACCCTACTACAATTCAAATAAATCCCTTGACCTCCGATATCTTGATTAGCATAAGGAATGTCGCTAACAAACTTATTTAGTGCTTGATCACTTTTCTTGATCTCTATGACAAAATTGATAAGTTTAAATAAATGACTTAATCATTTCATTCGGGTGCGGCCACACTCTTTCCAATCTTGTCTATCAAGCGGCCAGTGATATCATCTCTCATAGAGAGGGTCAATCCCTTCACTTCACTTCTGCTCTTACTTATGATCAGTAGCTCACCCAATCATACCCATACTTGTCAACCTTTTACGGCTACATTAGGCGTATGTCAAAGTACACTAAAAATCACAACAAGAGACACAGTGATTTTCAGTATAAGGATAATATTTGACATTGAAAATAATGATCGCTCTCCAAGTATAATGCTCTACATTATACCTACGCACTTTGCTAGATATCCCAAATATTTATGACCCGTAGAATATGATCATCTACAAAGTACATACGAGTCTTAAGTCCTTGATATTCCCATACCAACAAGTGACTAGGGACATTTAGAATGTTAATCTCAAAACTTCCAGACTCTACTATCAAGGTCCTCAACCTTGATACCTTAAGCAGTTAATTAACATTCTTGTATATTTTATCAAACATATACCACATGTCGATACATGATATGATAAAATAATGCCTCATAATTTTATTAATCAAATAATAAAAGTTACAAACAATGGATTGGGTTAGGGCTTACACTAACAATCTCTCAGTAGCACTAGTCTCAATCAGACATAACCCTAAGACCAAAAGACCTAACATGACGCTCATGCTTTGAACCTTCCAGTTGCTTGGTTAGGGGATCTACAACATTGTCTTCACTTGGAACCTTGATCATCTTTACATCTCCTCTATCGACAATCTCTCGAATGAGATGGAACTTCTTGAGTATGTGTTTGGATCAGTGGTGATTTCGGGGTTCCTTGGCCTGTGCTATAGCCCCATTATTATCACACAAATGTTTTAAGGAATCTAGGATATATGGGACGACTCCTAGTCCTGAAATGAACTTTTTGATCCAAATAGCTTCCTTAGATGCCTCAAATGCTACTATATACTCAGCTTCTATTGTAGAATCTGTCACTGTGCTCTATTTAGAGCTCCTCCAGCTGACAGCCCCTCCATTCAACATGAATATGTATCCCGATTATGCTCTTGAATCGTCCTTTCTTGTCAGGGTCACAGCATCAGTGTATCTTCTAATACTGAGCTCCTCTTGACCTCCATACACTAAGAAAAAATCTTTAGTCCTTCTCAAATACTTAAGAATTGTCTTAACAGTAGACCAGTGGATCTCTCTAGGATCCTTCTGGAACCTACTAGTTATACTTAGTGCATAAGCAACATCCGGCCTAGTACATAGCATATCATACATAATAGATCCTATAGCTGACGCATAAGGGATTTTATGGGATTTTATTTAGACGTTCTCTCTCTTCTCTAGAGGATGGGCAATCCTTCTTAGAGAGAACCACCCCATGTTGTAAGGGTAATAATCCCTTTTTAGATTGTTCCATACTGAACTGCCTCAGTATCTTATCTATGTACTTTTCTTGACTTAGTCCCAAGAGACGTCGTAATCTATCCCTATAGATCCTTACACCAAGTATAACCTCGGTTTCCCCTAAGTCTTTCATTGAGAAACACGTATTCAACCATTGTTTCACTTGTTGCAATGCTGAAACGTCGTTTCCACTAAGCAGGATGTCATCGACATATAATACAAGGAACACTACTACGCTCCCACTGAACTTATGATACACAAGGCTCATCATCATTCTTGATGAATCCAAACTCCTTAATGGATTCATCAAAATGTATATTCCAACTTCGGGATGCTTGCTTAAGTCCATAAAAGGACCTCTTAAGCTTGCATACCTTATTAGGATATTTTGGATCGAAAAATCCCTTAGGTTGTTCCATGTAAACATCCTCGAAGAGGTTCCCATTCAAGAAAGCTGTTTTGACATCCATTTGCCATATCTCATAGTCTAAATATGCTGCTATGGTAAACAATATCCTAATGGATTTGAGCATTGCTACTGGTGAGAAGGTTTCATCATAGTCGATACCATGAACTTATTTAAAATCTTTCGCCACTAGCCTACCTTTGAAGATACCTATCGCCTTCTCTTTGAAAATCCATTTGCATTCAATTACCTTAGCACCTTTCAGTGGATCAATCAAGTCCCAAACTTGATTATCATACATTGATTGCATCTCAGATTTCATGGCCTCTTGCCATTTTTCTGAATTAGGATTCTCTAAGGCCTCTTGGTAAGAAGCAAGTTCATCAGGATCAATGATTGTGATATCTTGTTTGTCAGTCACTATGAACCCGTACCTATCGGGTTCCTGACGTATCATAACTGATCTTCTAGGTACTTGTGTAATGGGCTGTTGTTCCACAACTTCTTGTGGATTTGAGTTCATCTCCTCACTATCCTGTTCAGGAATTTGTGTATCTACATCCTCTTGCACAACTTCGAGTTGTACATCACTCCCACTGTTTCCTTTAAGAATCAATTCTTTCTCTAGAAACACAGTGATTCAAGCAACAAACACTTTGTTCTTGCTAAGATTGTAGAAATAATATCCTTTTGTCTCTTTAAGATACCCCACAAACAAGCATTTATCTGTCTTGGATGAAAGCTTTTCCGATGTTAACCTTTTAACATGGGCTTCACATCCCTAGATCCTTAGAAAAGACAAGTTGGATTTTTACCTAGTCCATATCTTATATGGTGTCTTTTCAGCTACTTTAGTATGAGACCTGTTCAGCAGAAAAACTACAGTCTCTAGGGCATAATCCCAAAATGATATCGAGAGACCAGTTTGACTCATCATCAACCTAACCATGTCTAACAAGGTTTGGTTCCTCCTTTAGGACACACCATTCCACTGAGGTGTTCCCGGAGGTGTGAGTTGTGGTGTTATACCGCAATCTCGCAGATATTGGTCAAACTCTAGGCTCATATACTCGGCACCTCGATCAGATCGAATAACTTTGATATGTCTACCTAGTTGGTTTTCTAATTCATTCTTAAAATCCTTAAACCTTTCAAAGGTTTCCAATTTATGCTTCATTAAATAGATATAGTCATACTGGCTATAATCATCAATGAACGTGATGAAGTAGCTATAACCACCTCTGGCTTGTGTACTTAATGGTCCACATACATTGGAATGTATTAGGTCCAACAGTCCACTAGTTCTCTCTCCTTTTCTTGTTGAAAGGATTCTTTGTCGTTTTCCCGCGAATGCACGATTTGCAAGTGTCTAATGATTTCCAATCAAAAAGACCTAAAAGCTATATCTTTATGGAGTCTTTGAAAGTGCTTCTCACTTGCATATCCTAAACGATAATGCCAGAAGTAAGAAAGATTAAGTTCATTGGACTTAGCTTTCTTATTCTCTACGTTATAAACATCCTCACGACTTCATAAGTCTAGAACGTACAAACCATTATTAAGGAATCCCTTTCCATAATAAACATTTCCATGACGAATACTCATATTGTTATTTCCAATAACAAAAGTAAAACTGTCATTGTCTAAGGCTGAAATTGAAACGATGTTCCTACTCATTGCAGGTACATAGTAACAGTCCTTTAACTTTATTTCTAACCCCGAAGGCATAAAATATAGTCTCCGATCTCTATGGAAGCCACTCTTGCTCTATTTCTGACTTGGAGATCAACCTCTCCCTTCGATAGCACACTCCTATTTTGTAGTCATTTCACATTGCAACAAATATGAGACCCACATTCAGTATCTAATACCCATGATGTTGAAATAGAGAGATTTATCTCTACAACGCAGATTTCTAAAGAAGATGTTTTCACAACATCCTTCTTCTCTCCCAATAATATTGGACAATTTTTCTTCCAATGCCCACTCATTTGGCAATGTTAGCAAACGTCCAAAGGAACAGGCTGAAAAACCATCCTAGGCTTTTGTTGAGGTTGGACCTCCAACATGGGCTTATGGACTTTCTTGGTTTTTCCTTCCTTGTCTTTCCATGAAATGGATTTGGAAAACCTCCCTAGGCTTTTGTTGAGGTTCCTCCTCCAACATATGCTTTGGGTTCATTTTGGTCTTTCCTTTCCTACCCTTCATCTTATCCTTTTCAAGGATTGAGTGCAGGGAAATATTCAAGTTAAATGATGAGTTATCATTCATTTCTACAAAGAAAAATAAAATTCAAGGTCATTTATGAGGTTTTTTAGACGAAAGATCTCCCACTCAACAATGGATTAATATCCCTTTAAATAATCCACTTATTAGTGACATTTTGTGGGACCGAGATCAATAATCTTTCTCCAAAGATGACTCTCTGTTTCTAATGAGACTAGCACTTTCGTGCCGGGGCACTTTCCATTAATTGCCTAGGGCCGACGCATCATCACAAAAAGCCCAAACCTACCATTAACGTGCTAACCATGACACCAATCTACCCCACACTCTAACATAGCGGCATAGAAGGCATTGATCTTAGCCCCGCCTCATAAATAAAATATAACATGGCGGCATAGAAGGCATCGATCTTATGCCTTGACGAGTCGTTAATCTAGGGAGGCGATTTTCTTGACTTACTATTTTCGGTATTAATTTGTTTAATTTGAAAGCTTAGCATGGCAAACGTAGATTCAAAATATGATATAGGATTCGAGCATTCATCAACCTAGCATGCAAGACTAAGTGAAGAAAATAAACATGGGCCAAAAACCTAAAACTAGGCCTATACTATTACATAGTATAACCTTCGGGCTTCAAGTCCATCTCCAATGGGCTCTCCTTCCTTCCTTGTTGGGCCTCCACGTCTGGACTTCTTCATCTATTGGGCCTCCACATCTGGACTTCCTCCATCTAGGCTGGGCCTCCTTTCTATACTAAGTCTATCCTAACCTAGTCTAAGAAAATAGGCTTATGCCTTTACAAACCCAAT
>CANYCX015005954.1:0-17125 GCA_948193385.1 Breynia disticha f. nivosa | reverse complement strand
CTCAAAATCCTACCTGTTTAGTACAAAGAGTCTACACTATGTTTAAAATTGCGCTCATTTAATTAAAAATCCCTATAAGCATACTTTTTAATTTAAATTATCATTAAAGAGATATCATAATCTTAAAAAAAATAACATAAATATGTTATTTTAGATGAAAATAAACATGACATGATATTTTTATAAAATATATTTAAATAAATATCTTTTTTTTTTATAATTATCACCTAGAGTTTCCTAGTATGTGCTCTTTTTTTTAGGTCAATGGTAAAAAAATTATTATTCTCTCTTTTACAAAACTATGGATTTTAATTGCTGTGTTAGATATGAAGATTAAAATAGTCAAAAGCTAAATTATTTCATGTTGACCTTTTTATAGTAATTATCATCCATAAATAAGATTTAACCAAGAAATTGTGTGGTTTTAATAAAAACATATTAACAATTTATTGAAAAATAGTAGTTTATGGAAGGAATTTTTTATAATTTTTAGCATATTTAAATAGAAATAATTTGTATGGTTTTGGGGTTTTTTGTTTTGTTTTAGTGGAGCCGTAAAATTACATGCCACCAATAGTGTAGTTAAATTTGTAATAATCTAAGCTACCACTGTCACTGTCACTTCTTCCCAATCGTATCTTCTTTTCTTCTTCTCTCTGAACCGGTAAACTATTCCACGATCTGATCTTTTACTCTTTTACTTATTGCATTTCTATGGCGTTTTGTTCTTTCTTTGAAACTTTTGACATCTAGGTTTTGATGTTTCTGTGATTTTTTTCTGTGCAAAAAAGTTATCGTCTTGGTTTAATTGATTGATGTGTTTCTCTTCGTGGTATTGTTGCCGTAGCTAGTTTGCTATTTTATTGAAGGATTCATCTTGGCCTGGTATGCTTAGTTTTGTCTGCAATGGTAGTTATTGGAGTTTTTTGTTGAATGGAATTGTAGTTTAGAGGTGACTCAGGAACCACTTGGTAGGTCTAGTAGTGTTGTTTTCGAATCAAACATTTTTTTTGGAACAAATTGGCACCTTGGAGGCAATTTGATTTGCTTGGAAATGGAAAAGGAATCAGAACCAGATTCCAACGTTTACTTGGGCTTTTTGCACAAATGCTGAATCCATATGGCAGATATTTCTATAAAAATGCATAATTAAGATTTATATGATGCTGCGTTATCACCAGTTCTAGTACTACATTTCATTTCACAGTTCACTTATGCTTCACAACTTGGAATTGTGTTTACCAACTTGGAACACAGGAGCAATTAGACACAGAAAGAGTGACATAGAATGTATTTCTTTTCTGCAAATTTTGCCATACGTCCTTTTTTCAAGAAGACCAAGTGGATTGAGTTGATAATCCCTTTTGGTTACAAGTGGGAATGCTAAGAATACAATTCATTCCCTTTGCATATGTGCTTTGAGGGCATATCTTTGAAAGAGTTAAATTTTGATTTGTTCAATTGAAATCTTCTCCCTTGCATGAAGCTTTTTGTGGGGATTTCCTTACGACCTCACATATTCTCATTGGCTCAATATGATAAAAGTTATTCCTCATCATTAGACTTTGAGTTGTTGATTGTTTTGCGGCTATTTAAGGATCTACAAAATAGGGTTGTCCACACACTGTTAATCATCTAATTCATTTGGTATCTAAAATTGTTACATTTATACTTAAAAGAAAAAAAAAAACTTAAAGAGTTGTGTAATAATTCTGTTGGTCTTGTATCTGGTATGATCATTATATTTTTTTTGTCTAATTGCTTTGAGTAAGGTTAATTTTATAGGCTTCATTCTGTGCCCATAAGGGAAGTAACGCATTTGTATACTGAAATTGTGTCTGGGTTTTCAACTGGGCGCATAGTGGTGCATGCGTATACTGAAATTGTGTGGATTTTTAACTGGGTGCTTAGTGGTGTGATAATTTGTCATGAATATTGCTATTCTTTGATGGTTGTCATCTCTTTAAAAACTAATAATTAGTTTCCCATATGAATTTTATGGATTCACCCTTCAAAATGAAAACTTTTTCATAGAACTCATGACTGTGTCTTCAGCTGAAGCTGCCTTGAAATCCTATGTTTGTTCATTATTCTTGGCATACTTTTGGTATCAGTTATTTTTAGTTTGAATTGATTTAAAATTTTCAGTTGCAGATATGGATACTGGTTCAAGTCCGAGTTTGTTTCCATTGCATCGCTGCAAGACACTTCACTTGGTTGGTATCAATTTTTATTTTAAAAATTATATATTCAGCCGTAGTGGATATGAAGCTTCTATATATTTTGGTCTGAAGGATTTCCAAGATTGCCTTCTTTCTTGGCTTTTGCCCGCAAATCAAGGCATTGAGGTCTTACAAAACCATGCATCCAGGTGAGGCATGCACAGGGGATACACAATGTAGAGGGAGATAAGAACTACAAAGCATACTTGTCTCCTGAATATTTTGACGCACATCTTACTCCACTGGGCTGGCAGCAGGTGAGCTTTTTTTATGTAAACATAATCCTCAGAATAATTTTTTATTTTCAATGGAGGAATCTCAAATCTCATAAAAAAAAGTCTTCTACTTTTGCTTTAGGTTGATAATTTGCGGAAGCATGTTCGTGCGTGTGGGCTCCATAAACGGATTGACTTGGTTGTGACATCCCCTTTGATGAGGTGCTAGTGTTAGAAATTTATGCTCTCTTTGACAGTTTCTGTTGTTGCATTACTGCAAATGGATTTTTTGTTTTTCTTGGCAATGGATATGGCTCAGCAATGTGCATTACATATAATATTGTCAATACATTTATCCGGTTTCTCATGTTTTTATGATTAACTCAAATTCAGTGCTATGCAAGTCCATGATCAGAAAATTTAGTTATTGTTCTGGAAGAAATATGGTCCTGTTAGCCCTTTGATGAACAATGAAAGATATTGATTGCCTATGCTTTTATTTATTAATTTGTTGTTCAATAGTTGACATTGTGTCGCAGTATATTGGCCGGCTTACGATTTTTAACATGCTTTGTTCTAGTGAAACTATGCTGTAACTTGAATGATTAATTTTGTCTATAAAGGAAGTTTATATGGTTAAGACACTTCATTTTAATGCATTTAATCTAAAACAAAATGCATAATGTATTCCCGCTGCTTGATCATATGGCGTTATGAATATTGAATATAAAGTATTTTCAATACGAGGCATCCTTCACCTGGCTTGCTTTACACCTTATTTGAAACTTTTTCAATATCATTGAATTTTTTTTTGTGATTTAGATTGGCCCTGCGAATCGTTGGTTAAATAATATTTACTAGTTTAGCATAAAACACATTTCATTTTGAAACTCTTTCCTCTTTTGATGGATTAAATTGTTAATGATATTTGTTTGCGAACATCATGGTTGCTACTAAAACAATTTGACTGTAAGGAACAGAAAAAAAAAATAACGTTTATTATCTTAAATTTATCCATTTACTCTTTCGACTGGAATATGATTTTCAAAGTATTCAACATTGCGAAAATAAGATTCATTAAAGTTCTTGGTCTTTGCTTTGCAGAACGTTGCAAACAGCTGTTGGAGTATTTGGTGGTGAGGGTTACACAGACAAGATAGACGCACTACCTCTGATGGTTGCAAATGCTGGAAGCAGCGGTAGAGCAGCAATTTCAAGTCTTGATTCTCCTCCAATCGTTGCAGTAGAACTTTGTCGAGAACATTTTGTATGTGGTTTATAATGTCCCTTCTGTTTTGCATCCATAAAATTTTTATTTATCCAGTGTGTGACTTTCAATCCTTATTATAAACAAGTTATTTATCTTTAAAAGCAAAAAAAAGAGATAGTGTTTCTGCTAATGAAAAATCCAAGCATTGACTCTCATATCTAATATCATTGTTGTGTGCAATAATTTTGCTTCTTTCCTTCTCCCTCTTTTTTTAATAGGAAAATGAAGAATCATAAACATTGGCTTCATTGGATTTTAAGGCAGCCTTACCTATTTTTCCTCATAAATGTCAATTGGTTGTAGGGTGTGCATCCTTGTGATAAGAGGCGAAACATCAGTGACTATCAGTTTCTTTTTCCTGCAGTTGATTTCTCCCAGGCAAGTACTTTGAATGTGTATCAAATTGCAATTACGAAGTGTCCTTGTTTGCTGTCTAGATTTGGCGTCAGGCTAAATTCTAGTTCCCATTGTTATCATTAATAAATTTTGTTAGTTTCTCATCAGATAGAAACGGATGAGGATGTATGGTGGAAACCAAATGTAAGAGAGACTACAGAAGAACTAGCTGCAAGGGGAATGCAATTTTTGAGCTGGTAAATACTGGTTTAGTGCAAATACTGCTCATTTCTTTGTTTTATATTTTTAACAATCTTGAAAATCCGTGAAATCTTTTATGATTTTTTGTAGGCAGGTAATCGTTATACCGAAACATTAAATATAGTTTGAATCCTTTTCTGTTACAAATTGATAAGTATTTATTCCTCAATTTGCAATTACATTCTTAAAGTGCTGCGATAAGTGAGATTAAAATTTGTTACCATGTTTCTAGTTTTCATTGCAGTGATAATGGTTTTACGCATATGTGCAAACTCAAGTGTTTAGTAACTTGGTCCTGTTCTAGATCTTTTCTTGATTGAATGAAATGGGTTGTACAACAGCCTGTCTTATACTTCAAAAGATGCATTAATCCATGACAGAGCATTTGTTGTTGCAAAAAACTCGGCCAATTTGCTTATATTTCTTCCATTAGCGTTTGGTTTTATGGATTATCGGGTTAAGAATATGGTTTGTTGCACCTCGACTCCTTTTCCAGGTTGTGGACAAGGAAAGAGAAGGAGATAGCAATTGTTACTCACAGTGGCTTTTTGTTTCACACCTTAAATGCATTTGGAAATGAGTGTCACCCACTCGTGAAAAAAGAGATATGCCAACGGTGAGCATTCAATATCTAAGTTAGCTTTAAGACTTATACTTGAAACTCACATTTTCTTGTCGACCTTTCTCTTTTCTCACTGGATTACATGTGCCGATGAATTTATACTCCGTAATGCAATTATTTGTTCTTCCTCTTTGGCTGAAAAAGCGAAGAGGAAATGTGTGGAAAACAGGCTATATTGTTGGAAGCAAATGTTCAAATTAAGAAACTATCATCCCCTTTTGGTGACTTCTGCCACTGTTATGATCATTTATTGCTTCGTCTATTGTTCGTATTTTAATTCTTTTGCCTACTTTCGAAACTTAATTGCTTATTATTCACCTGCATATTTTCATTGCACAAGTTTGTCGTTATGTTTCTGCTATAAACCTTCTTATTTTAGAACTGTAAACTTTTTTGTGTAAAAGGAAGCCTTTTGAAGTAGCTTTTGACAATGAACTTTGATCTATACATTGTACGTCTCACTAAAGTAGTGGATGATATGTTACAGCTTTTCAAACTGCGAGCTTCGCTCTATGATCATTGCTGACAAAAGGTAGAGTTTGTGATGACAAAATATGAGCAGACAATAATTTTCATGTGTATTATCCCTATTGACTCAATTTATTTTTGTTCTCTAGTATGATTGGATCAGACGTTTCAGCAACTAACTACCCCGGAAAGGTTCCTTTTGGGGCCGATGTCGCTAGTGATGTTACTGAGAATGAAGCTGCGAAAGCAAATTCATTAAACAATGGAGATTGAACTTAAGTGCAGCATCTGCACTGCAGCGTCTGCAATGCTGTATGCATGTCCATTTGTGATCCAATTGTTTGGATACTTGGAGAAGCTTGTAGTCTTTTTCAGAATCTGCAATACCTATTGTTGTCCTCATCAATTATATTGCATTCTCAATGAGAATCCGATACTTCTTTGTGTGTTTTTTAAAATTTGATTATGAATTCAAAGGTTGGTCAATACAACTGAGGATTCTACTGCAGTAGACTTTGAAAGTGCCTGGTGGAGTGGGCATTCTACTGGAATACCTGTGTTTTTAAGCAGATTTTCTTTGGCAGGTTGCACTTTTTAAGAGCTTCTCTACGTAAAGTTCCTCATGATCTTCGGTGGAGTATTCAATTTCCAGATTTTCCTCCATAGGATCTGCTCTCCATGAATTTCTAGCATTTCTCAATAGATTATACATTCTTTTTAGAAAGTATATTCCACGTTTGTTGACCTTCAATTCCATGCTTTTCAATTCCTTCAATTACTCTTGGAAAATAGCATTTAATTAACTCTTTCATTGAATAGATCAATCAGTTCTCTAACTAAAGAATTAACTTTGATACTGTAGATTTTCATACAATTTGTCGTAATTAGTGAAAGATTCAACCACCTAACGATTATCAAAGAAAAAATAAATATTTAAATGTAATAAATAATTGATTGACAAGTAAGAAAATATAAAAAGTTGACTTCTCAAAAACCTCAAAGTGGAAGAAGTAATAGTTAGTGACAATAGCTTGTAATATCAATTTTCTTTTTCTTGTACTAGTTGTCATATCGATTACGGGAATTGACTAATTTTTACAAAATGCATTCACCTTATGAATAAGACCATCTTACCCAGAATCTCGAATCTCTTACAAATTTCCTTTAAGTGACTTATTTAATGTACTGCATTGTCAATATTTTGATCTTTTTATTAGAGTAGGTCTGACAAAGTATTTGTTAATTTTAATAATTTTCTTATCAACACCATTATAAGCACAAAGTCATAATTCTCCATCTTGTTAATCTTGTTAATTAAATAATGACGATAAATGCTAGTATTCTCTTCCCCATCCCCGAATATTTCTTGAAGAACAGTCAACATTGAATGACCAACCGTGTACATAAGTGAACACAGTACATGAACTTGATAAAATATTTGAGTTACACGACATATCACACGGTTTATGCAAACCTCGTAACTATTCATGTAACCATCTAAAATGCTAAAACATGAATTTTTATGCATAATTAAGTTACATAGTTTATTGCATAGTTTTGAAAATCGTGTAATTGACATGAACCTAAGTAACTCAATATGAGACTCATTCTAACCCTCCCAACTGATTCCCACATCCCTCTAACATCTCCAACATTCCCAAACATAACTCTATAACCTAAAATCGAATTCTAATTTAAACCTACTCAATAAATCAACAATCCATCATAAAAAAAAAGACTTTATCATTCTCGAAGAGTGAACTTAAAGTAAGGTGATATCCTCTATATGTTTTTGAAAAAAATGTTGTGATCTAGGGCTTGTATTAGAGATTAAATGGACTAGATGATGATGGATTGTTTAATTTTTATTAGAATTGAAAGCAAAAGAAGGAAAGTGGTGGTTTTGGAATTATTTGAAATAAATATGAGAATGAGAAGATGGTTTATAGAGGAAAGGAGTTGGAAAATAATCTAGGGGTAATGTTGAGTGAAAACTTAACTACAATAGAAAAAAGAAAACTTAAGAAATGAAATTTGTGAAAAAATGGAATTGAGGAAAATGAGAGGTTATATGAGACAAATGATTATAAGTTAATCATAGGTGATAAAAGCTAAATAAGAATGGAAAATGATGACTTTAGGAATAAGATTAGGAGAATGATATTTGGGAAAAATAATGTTAGTAAGAAATTATGTGTTTAATAATGATTACGTGTCGAAAACTCTATCAGTGTTCTAACATTTATCCTATCCAGAGCATTAAACTCGAAAAATATATTTGAAAAGATATAGTTTAATACCGACGTTGAAGTTAGATGCATTAAGAAGTATTTATATAATTTTCTTATAATTTAACTTCAACAATGTTGTTTACATAAATTTCTAACTTGCCTTCTTGTTTTCTCATCTGTCTGTTTTTTCTCTTCAATGTGTTGTTTTAGTCTCAAATTCACACTTAATAATTCACGTCAACAAACTATTAAATCACATATAATTTCTGTCAATGAGTACGCAAACAGAGACCTAACATCATGCAACAATTCATACGTTAGCCTCAAGACTGATAAAAAATACAAGTTCATACAAAATCCTCATGTAAATATGGTTGACATCTGCTGCTTCATCTTGGCTTCAGCACATCATAATACGATTCAGGCCGCTTGGTCGGCATTCCGCATAGTTCCTGACAAATCAGCAAGTTGTTTTATGGAGTTCAAATAACGAATGCTACTTACAATTTTTCATACCTCAACAGCCGCTGCCACGCGCAATATGGTTGCTTCTCCCCATGGCCGACCGATTATCTGCAATCCAATCGGAAGCCCTTCCTTATCATACCCAACCTGTTTCTCATTTTAAGTTCAACATTCCAGGCAACACAGTTAGCAAACTTGTACGACTCAATAAAACTATGCACAATATTTCATTCTCCTCTCACTTTCATCCATCAAAATGATAACTAGTTCCTACTTTACACAAGTGTCAGGAAATTTGTACCATTGGTCTAATCGTTATGATGCCAATTTGATTATTTTGGGAGCTATGCAACATCAAGTAAACTAGTTCTGATATGAATGCAAACCAAAGTTTTGCAAGTTTAACATCGAGTCATAAGTTTCCAAAATAAATGTATACTGATGACTACCAGCAATCATCGACAAGTTCTAATTTCAAAGGATAATAGCTATTCCAGAACCCATGTTTTTTATTTATTTTTTTTCATGTGAGTTCAGTCGAAGTAGGAAAGAAAGAAACGTTAGCCGATAAAAGTCTATACCAAAGATCATTGAAGTTTTAAATAGAGTAACTTATAAATTAACAGAGACAGGAAGTATACTTCATTTTAGCAACTGGTTTCAGTTTTTCTTCTTCCTACATTCTCTCATTTTTTTTGGAGATTTTCTGTTTGTATCTAATGGACCAGGGCCAAGTGAGCCAACCAAACCGGAAAGCAAACCAGAGATCTAATACGCTTATAGCAGCAGGAAGAAACGTGGATTCCAAAGGGCTGGTGCTTTTCCATGGGCTGGACAAGATTGAGTCATTTACTTGCTATGGTTATCCTATGTTTATATTTCATGTTTATTCGAGTCTTGTCATTTTGTATGAGCTGGCACAAATTCTGTTTGGAATACTGTATATAGAGACAGGAGTGTGCTAGGGAGAGACAGAGAAGAATCATTATTGTGGTTAGTGGAAATTGGAGAGTCAGCAGCCTCTCGAACTGTTGCTTAGTGTCTTTGTTTTCTGATATCAATACAGCCCCTTTTTCACCTTTTTCCCTACGTTCTTGTCTTCTTACTATTACATTAAAAATCACTACTTTGATTCTATCAGTATCTTCATAAGCAGCAGAGTTACCAGTTGAGCAATAATATCAGCATATATTTCTTACACAACGTCTAAAGTCATCTGCTAATTAAGTGATAACCCTTGATCTTAATTTTTTTTTGTTTAAAAGCAAAGTGCAACTCTCACAGCAATAAATAAACATAAAGCATTCTATGTTCTGCAATCGACAATGTATATGAGCAACATATGAAGTTAGAAAAAATACTAAATCTCATATTTAGGTTCAATCACATGAACTAGAAAAAGGGAATTTTAGAAAGTTCAAGGTTTTCTCCCTCATAATTTAGGATATATAACAAACAATATAAAGTCATGACCTTGAGGAAAATATAGGAAGATCAAACTATAAGAACTTAATTTCTAGGGAAAAAAATGGAGAATTGATAGCACGATTTATAAGAACATGCAACTTACCGGCACTGATATGGCTGGCAGACCAAGAAGATTTGCCGAAATAACAAACTGCATAAGAGAAGCTGAAAGAAAGAAAATCTACTTATCAATACAATTCTCACCAATGATCTTCTGGGAAAAAGAAGCTTCAATTTTTGAGTTAGAGAAAGAAAGCAATTTATCTCGTTTTGTCAAATCCTAAAGTCAATATTATAAAGATGAAGTGAAACTTTAATATTGTTCCACTATAGTGCAAAATTTGACAGAGAAATCCTGTTAAATCTGCACTTAAAAAATGTGACAGACATAAAAGAAAAACTAAAGATCAGAAAAAGGGCACACCTGTGACCTGCAAATTAGTCTCCCCATATTTGAGAGAGCTTGGAGGTATAGCAGGTGCTGTCATTCTGTTATTCATGAAAAGAATATGAAGAAATCAGAATTTCCATGAAAAATTTTGCAGGAACATACCTGCAATCAAGTCATGTGTCAGTGTGAAATTGTTGATATAAAAAATGGTGATTATTTACTGTATGAGTAACTGAAGTTTCTGAATCACAATGAAACTGCTGAAAAATTACTCTATTGCCAAATCTGTGTATGGTGCAGCAATCCCAGCTTGTAATGTAATTAAAACAAATGGCCAGACCGAGAAATCTATTTTATGGGTAAATCCCACTGGATACCTCAATTTTCTAACAAAATGTATGATGATAGTATAGTTTCATTCTGCACACATACCCAGAAGTTGGAGTTACTATGACATCAACTTTTCTGAAAATCTCCATATGATAATACATTAATCTTCGCCTGGACGAAAATTTTCAATAAATCAAAGTAAGAACTGAATAAAGAAATGGAATACAATTTAAGCAAATATATCATTTGTTCAGATGAAGATACAGAATTCAATCATTTGAAAATCCCTTAAGCAGTAAAGGACACCAACAAAATGCTTTACTCTTCAATCTTTTTCATGTTGGATATAGCAGGTAATAAGACCACTCCATACAAGCAAGCGTAAAATGACAAAACAGGAGTACTTCACTGACACAAATGAAATTTCTCTCAAGTCCTTCAAAGTTCATCTATGCATAAAATAATTAGTCTTGTCCAGCAAGGAAAATAAACCACTAAATAAAAATCAAAGAGTAAAGGAAGCTGTAATTAAACAGTGGGCAGTCTTACTAATATTTCAGTTAAATTTTATCCCTTCACAAGACTTTGGATACGTCATTAGATTGCTTCCAGAATAAAGAATTTAATGTATTCTTTGGGAGAAATTATCATTAGCATTACCGATTACATGTTCTGCAGCAAATAATTCATTTATCAGACATCTCAAACATACTCTTGTTAATCTGGCAGAGAATCTCATAGAATCAAAATGCTTTCCTTTCCAATATCCCAAAACTAATATTTCAGGATATGAACTGGAGGAAATGAAAAATAGAGTATGACGCATTTACTAAAGATCTAATTTATTAAAACAACAAGATACACCATCTAAAAATAATACCAAACCAAGGAACAGATAACCAATTCCCTGATTGAAACATTGAGGCTAATGTCAAAACCATTTTGAGTGCAATAGAAAAAACTACTATGGCACTTCCAATTGGAGTTCAGCCTTCAGATATTCAAACTTTGAAACCATAACTTTAACTGTTTAAACGGCATAACTCAAGCAAATTACATTATCAAATTTTTTTAATCAATCCATACCGAAGTTGCTGGGCAGCAACATAATCAGATGCACTGAATGATTGAAATAGTGCAACTTTAACACGGTTATCCGGTACCATTCTCGTACCCATGCTGCAAAAGGAAAAGAATGATGGAGGCACCATCAATTCACAACATATTATTTTCTATAAGTTCAGATCTTAAGAAATTTCAACAATTTTATCCAAATTATTCTTAAAAGTTGTACTACCATTTGGTGATAATTTGAGTAAAAAACAAAGCATGTATGCTGAAAAAATTAAGACATACCCGTCCACTATATCAGCGCGTAGGCGACACAGCATCTCAGATCCGACAGAGACAAGATGTGCTATGCGCATTTCTCTTATCTCTGGTATAATTATCTCTACCATCTTGATACACATCAGTGAAAATTACAGTCTCAGAATATGTTGTTATTTAAGAAACGCTAAAGCAATCATTAATTATCAGTTTAACGATTATATAACTGAATTGAAAAGCAAGAATTGCATAACATTGAACTGCCAACAATTACCTCACAACCATGTGCTTTGGACAGTAGGTTAAGAGCATCCTCACACTTGTCTGATAAATCAGTTGAATGGACATCATTAAACCACTGCATGCCAATCATCATTACTCAAAAAATACATTTGATTGCCACAAAAAGTCGATTTTAATTGAACTTTGGCATACAGAAAGTATGATTACCGCTGTGTACTTCCCCATTCGCAATGATCCCAAAGTGGAACTTTCATTTGATAATAAATTTGGCAAGCAAGGGGAAGACTGGAAAAAAATACAAAGCTTATTTAAATTTAAAAGTTATAAACCTATGCCAGTTTCATTAGGACATTGGAATGCTATTAATCCATCGAAGAAGATAAAGCTACACTTGATAGAACTGTAACAGTGAATGTATTTTGGGGCTAATAAAGTTAAATAATAAACAAATTGATCGTAGAAAAAGGAAAAAGATGTTTAACATGTTCTCACAGCATATATTTAGCAAGGTGGAGTCATATCAGTTAATCTTATGCCTGTAAAAATTTAGAAGCTAATAGTAATATTGATTCAAACATTCATTATAATGATTAATTTCAAATTTCACTTGGAGCAGCTTATGATCTATGAAAATCTCAAATTTGATCGGCGGTAGCTGCAAAATCATTAAATAGGAAAGCAAACAAGAAAATTTAATATTTTGTGATTTCTTTTCTTCAAAATGCCTGTGGATTTTCTTATAAGTATGATGGTAGAAGTTCAGAAAAGCTACCGGCTTCATGCAGATTCTATCTGCAGGAGAGGAGCCCAAAATTGCTGCATAACTAACAAAAAAAAGTTGACATTGTTATCATAGCGAACTATGGAATTCATAGAAGCCAGGCATGAGAAAGTGTTGCAGGCTATAGACTCAAATCAAACAAAGGTGGCAATTGATAAGACCAGATTACTGTCAGTCCTAGACTCATACTATTAAAATAATTTTGTGAGATCGAACTGAAAAGTCAAACTAGAATAAGTGAGGTGGCAAGACTTGCAAAATTAGGAGTACATAAAAAAAAGAAGGTGGTCTGAAGTTCATTCAATTCTTGTACATAATTTCTGGCAGTCATGTCTTAGATGAGTAATGTCGGCTCAAGTGCTATTTTTATTATTTTAGTCCGCTTATATCAGCCATCAATAGATTTTTCTAAATATCAGTAAAAAATGTCATTCTGCATCTTATCAGTAACCAGATATTGTGATTATTCCTCCATTAACAAGTTCTGTAATTCTGCAGCAGTAATGGAAGCTAGATGTTATGTTGCCAAGTCATGTGTGCATCTTTTTGCCGAGGCAAGAGTAAAAATGTGGCTTAATAAGAGCAATATTTATCAAAAAAATAACAGTAAGAGATACAGTAAGACAAGGATTGCATCAAGTCAATATTGCAGCAACAGGTACTTTCTAAGTGGTCTGAATTTAAAATGAAGCCTATAAACTGGTGCTTCTTCAATTTGCAAACAGAGCTATATATTACGTACTTTCACTTTCACTATTTAGAAAATGGGTTTCAGAAGCTAGAAAACATCATATTCCAAAAAAAAAAAATACTTACATGAGTATGGCGTCCTCCACTGAAGATGTGATTGGTCCAATAATTACCACAGTTCCAAAATCACATAAAGAACTATTCCATGATATCAGCAAGAAAAAGTTAATAGCAATGAAGTCTGTTCCACCAAAATCTACAATGACTATAAATGGCAGTAGGGATAGTCCAGTGATTTAAATGCTTACCCTTTCAAATTGGTTCGGCCATATGTTGTTTTCAAGCCCACTACACCGCACAGGGACGAAGGAATACGAACAGAACCTGCCTTTTTCCATTGCATGAAAAATATAGAACCTCAGGTATCATAAGCATCAATTACCATCTTAAGCCAAAATGAAAAAACTTGCACAACCTCCAGCGTCAGTTCCTAAGGCAGCAGAGCATAGTCCAGAAGCTACTAGAGCTGCTGGACCTGAAGAAGATCCACCTGTGTACCTATCTGCTGAATGAGGGTTTCGTGTTGTTCTGCACATCAAAGAATTTAGAGGAATAAATTCTGGAAGAGTAAACAGAAAAAACTTTTAGAAAAGATTTTCTTAGAAAAAAAGGATCTACTAAAGAGTTCAGGAACACATTTGTTCGTAAAAAATGACTAGAATTCTAAAGGTATTAATCAATCAACTGACCCATAATTTGAATTATTTCCAGTAACTCCCATGCCCAATTCATGTAGATTTGCCTTCCCCATCAGTATCACACCACATTGACGTAATCTTGAAACACATATTGCGTCTTCATTTACAGAACGAACCTCATGCATCCATGTTGACCCACCTGTTGCATCATATATGCTAATTAGGACAATAAGCAAGACTTTCTTCTGAAAATTTAAAGAGTGTTGCAGAATGTACATAATTACAGGAAATCTAAATTGTAATTTCCCAGAATAGAATTTTTAATCAGTATAGATAATTGTTTAACTCCATGAATGAAATATGGAAATTCATTCTCTGTTTTTACTAATTACAAAAGGATAGTATACAGTTATCATATACCCGTGGTTGGATGTGGATAGCAGTCTATATCATCCTTAACTGCTACAAAAATGCCATCCAAGATCGATATTGGAGTTCCTGTGCAATCAACACATTCCATCGTAATTGACAGTCCTTTTGCATTTAAAAATGTATGTTCAATTACCAGTGCTTGTTCTCTGTAATTCAATATACCTTCCTGAAACCGGAGTGTGGAAGCGGCAGCTTGTTTCCTCACTTCCTTGGCATCGAAAGAGATCAACAATGTTGATGGAGGAATCTTTTGACTGAACTCCTCAATTACTGTGATAATACGCTCAGCAACCTGCAATGTTCAAAAAAATTCTTCCTGATTGATTCATTTAAACATAACTGTTAGTGCTGTTAACAATGACTTACATCAGATGGTGTTACAAGCTTAGACCGATAAGCGTGAGCATAATCACATATCTTCCAGTACTTAAATGATAAGGCTGGCTCCTGACTGCAGATTCTAGTAGGATCATAAGGAGGCAGACACTTCAAGGCTGAATCAACTCGATCTTCTGGTTTTCCATTGTCATCTACAATTACAACAGCAGGTTCTGGTTCTGTAGACAAAATAATTTTGTATTGAAACATGAAGGTATTGTATTGATAAACAGGTGTTCTACAAAGCTCATCAAGATGTTCCATATTTAAAAAAAAAAAAATTTTTACACTATTTATGGTTTCAACAGAACTGATTTACTCAACAGATACTTCTAACTGGGTTTTTTTTCTTCTTTTTTTTTTTTTAAAAAAAAGGCATCAACTGATTAAATAGAGTTTAAAATCCTAATCTGTCCTCAAAGATTTACATGGTCTCCTGAACAGAAAACATATAACTTCATAAAATTGATAATATTACCTTAAAAAATGATAACATTAGAGAACAGAGAGGAAGACTTATCATCTACGATGACAAGACAGCGATCAATATAAAGTCGACAAGAAGTGAAGCAACAAGCACTCATTTGAAAGTTCACAGTACAAGATATGACATGGTGTGCCATCAGATTAGTCTTCTATACTTCCAAAAGGATATACAATCTCACTCATCCATGAAAATTGGCCAAAACACAGCAGCTTGCGTGATTACACATGATGTAATAAAATGGAATCCGTGGGCACTAGCTTTTTTATGATTAAATCACTTGCCATAGTTTATCCAAAAAATCGAGTTTTACAAAATTCTCAATTGCGAGGTTAGTTAAGACACACTTGCAAAGAAATAAATGTTTCTAAATAACTCTTTAACATTTTTCTAGCTTCATCCAATAGGGAAATTCAATCTGTCAAATTGACATCTTTTGTGTGCATTTGAGCATGTAATACGAACACGCATCCATAATGAAAATAATCCTACCAAGATGGGACTGAGAGAGAACATAAAAGGCAAACCTTGGGGAGGATACTCAGGCTTAAACATCGGTGCTTCAGGTATGTCAGTGTTTTGCAACATCTGGAAGCAACCAATATTAAAATCAGTTGTACTACTTTGTGTTTAAAACATAATTACAAGATGACCAAAATTAACTTAAAAGAAATAACCTTGAACAAAAGATCATTTAAATGTCAAATAAAGACAGACCTCAGTAATTCCATTCTCATTCTTCAAGCGAGATATGATCAAAGGACCTATCAATGGAGCCTCAATAACCTTCACTAAGAGCTTCAATCCCAAACCAGACAATTGTGGAGCTGCATTGGAAATAACAGTCGTTGCAATCTCGTCATATAAAAAATCATAAGCAAAAACACACACGCATGCATTCATTAACAGAATTTGGAGTCTAAACAAGCTACCATGGACAACTTCAGGCTCATACTTCACAGAAGACATATCCACTTCCTCAACCGGCACCATCACACGCTTCTTCCCCATTCCTGGACGTAGAATTACTAAAAATGATACTAGTCAAACACTAGAAGAGAAAAGAACAAAGAAAGTCTCCAAACTACAAAACTGATAAAGTAAATATCACGCAGATCATTTGAAACACTAATTGTAATTTCTAACACATCATTTAGACTAGCAACAAACTATATTTTCAACATAAAAATTGTATCAACATAAAATATTTCAGAGATGCAACTCAAAACAAATGCATAATTTCGCATTTAGTAAACAAGCTCAGCAGGCAAGTCACAAGTACAACACTATTAATAAGAAACTGGAATCAAGAAACAAAGCAAACCCTGAAGCAGAAACCTTAAGTTAAAGAGAGAGGGAGTGGGAGAGTGAAGTGAGAAGAGGAAAAAACTGATGATGAATAAATAAGGAAAAAAATCATAGAGAGAAAACAGATGGAGCATTAATGACAGAATGTCAATATCTTAATGGTGTAGGGTCCGGGTCGGGTTTTCCCGGCAAATATAAATGCCATTGTACGAGATGGCTTAAAGATATAATAGTTATAGTATTTACTCTATTTCACTCTAACCAGCTTTACTCTATTTCTATTACTAAAAAGAATATTTCAAGCATATTCATATATAATTTATTTTTTAATTAAATATAACAATCAAGTAATTAATATAATTATTTTACGTATAAAATACTATTTAAATATCAATAAAATATTAATGCATAAAAATATTATTTTTAAAAAGATACGTTAAAAAAATAAAACATTACATTAAAATTAAAATTTAAAAAAACATTGCAATAATTAAAAAACATAGA
>CANYCX015003618.1:0-15260 GCA_948193385.1 Breynia disticha f. nivosa | reverse complement strand
CTTCAAACCAAGGAATGATTGAAGGGAGAAGAAGACTGCAATGATGAAGTTGCAGTGATTTATTTGTTCATTATTTATAACAATCACTTGAATGATTTTTGTAATTTCGGTGATGCTATGCCACATGTGGCTTTTTCATTTGAAAAATAGACTTAAAAAACTATATTCTTAATTTATTGTGAAAATAAAACTATTTTTTAAATTATGATAACTTTTAGTCCAATCAATGAAGATAAGGAAGCATTCACGTCCACATAAAACGTCAGACCAAAAAAAAAAACGGAAATAAAATATTCTATTTTGTAATTCGATGAACAAACAAAATAATCTATTTAAAAGATAGGGAGGGTGGGAGGAACGAGTTTCATATTTTTTAAACGAGGCGGAAATGAAATATCAATTTTGTAATTCGATGAGTTGCGGGACGGGATGGAAAAAAAAAATTAGCAGAGCGAGATGGGACAAAGACGAGTTCATATTTTTTAAATGATACAGAAATAAAATATTAATTTTGTAACCCGATGAATTACGGAACGGAAACGGGGAAAGAAAAAATCTCGACAATGGTATACCACATGTGGCTTTTTCCTTAAAAAGTAGACTTAAAAAACTATACTTAATTTGTTGTGAAAATAAATCTAGTTTTAAATTATTATAATTTTTAGTCAATCAATGAAAATAAGGAAGCAATTCACGTCCACATAAAACGGAATGATATTTTACACCACATGGGAACAAAATTGGTCTGGCACCCACATCGCCTGCTGTCCATACCTTTTTTTACCACGTGTGTATAGTATCTTGTTTGATTTATTTGATGTTGTTTTCAATAAATAAGTAATTTTTTTATTTTATTTGTGTTAAACGTATCATAATTGTATCAAGTTATTTTTTATTAAATATTATTATTTAAAGTATAAATATTAAAGAAATTAAATTTATATTGTTTATATCGTGTCATAAATATATACTTTTATATCGTGTCATAAATGTATACTTTTAAATCGTATTATAGAGCTACAGGACATGGACAGGAAAAAAATAACAGAGCAGGGCAGGCGGGAACGGGGAAAAAAAATTAGGTGATGCTATACCACATGTGACTTTTTCCTTAAAAAGTAGAGTTAAAAAATTTTTAGTCAATCAATTAAGATAAGGAAGCAATCCACGTCCACATAACACGAAATGATGTATTTTACACCACGTGGGCGCAAAATAGGTCTGCCACCCACACGACCTGCTGTCCATAGATTTTTTGCCACGGGAGTATAGTATCTTGTTTGTTTTATTTGAAGTTGTGTTCAATAAATAAGTACGTTTTTTCTCTGTTTTATTTGTGTTAAATGTGTCATAATCGTGGCGACGACGTGATGAACCTACTGTACCAGAAACGAAGAGCGGTATACACTATTTTGTACTAAATAACCTGTGTGTACCATAACTATTTATTTTCTTAGTAATCTTGTTATCCTATGTTCCTATGTAGAATTATGACCTTCTACCATGACTTACTCAGGACTACCTTGAATTGCTAGTAGAAAGTATCTAGCTATATAAGGAAAAATGTCAAATAGTAAAATAATTAGTATTGTAGTCACCAAGAAGGAAACCATTTAAGTGTTGCTATAGCATTTAGATCGTACCTAAGATTTATGTTGTATTCTCATCCTTTTTTCGAGACTTTAGAAAGGAGAAATAATTTAGAAAGTCATAGAGAATTTACGAGCTAGAATTGTATCTGAAATCCAAACTCTGGTTTGATTTATTTCATTACACTGAAGTCTTATATAGACTTCAAGATATAAGTGAAGCTTAGTGGAGTAAGACACCTGTCCACTAGCTTGTGTTTATAATAAAAGCAAACATACAACCAAAAGATACAGCTGGTTGTGACTCAAAAACATACAGTAGACACATGTGATCTTAGCAGATCACATGCAAAAGTTAAAAGGAAAAGACATATTAAAGGCATACAACTGGCTTGACACTACATAAAGTGAAAACATTATTAACATGTGATCTTATCACCAAAGATAAGATTCTCAACAATAAAAAAAACTCAAAATAATGACTCATACAAACTGCCAAATGACTCATCAGGCTGCTTTTCTATGTGTTCATTTATTGTCCATTAGCTATTCTGGTTCGAGTTCCTAATGCAGTTTGTTATCCATATTTCCATTAGCTATTCCACTAACATAATTATATTAGTTAGGTTTCTTATCCATATGGGAATTTCTTCAAACCATTCAAGAAATGTCCATACTAAGGAACGATATTGTGAATTTGTGTTCAAATGGCAGAGGATTTCTATAGGATCAAATTCAATTTCTATTTTATGTAAACTGATTAGACACCAAAGAAACCAAAGAAAATCTTCTGTGAAGGAAACTGGCCATAAGAAAGGTTTTGTAAGGAAATTGTATGGAGCATTGAACATATAGTACCTAGGTATTAAGGTGGTAAGATAAACTTTTGGGAGTTTAGACCGAAAATGTTCTATATCATGCTGAGCAAAAAGCTTCATATTTTTAGGTGTTTTTGGAACATCTTCTAGTCCTAATGGATGAATTCTTTTTTCCATTGCTACGTTATAGAGCGTAGTAGCCATGAATAAAACATCATATTCTAATTATCGTATTAATTACGTATAATTTAAAAAATTTTCATATCGTTTACATCATTACCACTCTTGTTACATTTTACTTAACTTTAAGTTACTTGGAGTAACTTCATACCAATAGGTTGGATATTCCAAATTCCACTATTCCGTTATATTCCCAGAATACCGATCATATTAGCTAACACATCCATGGATTAAGTTTTATGTTACACTAATACGCCCTTTATTCTTTAATCAGCAAGTCCATACTTTACGTAGAACTGCTATATAACGGCTATAATATGGATACCCCAAAACCTATTGCAATCCTCCTGCAAATCAATTTCACAAATATATCCCTCACACGCACATTTTCATAAAAATTAGCATACACCTCAACATCAGATATCAACATATAACTATAATGTCAAACAGTAGATAACATCAAGTCATCTACCATCAGTCTCAACATATAATATACAAACTATATATCAACAACATAACATATCAAACATGTATGCAAAGTGCCCTAATGGCATCAGCAGAAGAGAGAGAAGTAGATCGGGTAGAAGCTGTCCCACCTGTAACAAAGCAAAACTCTGACTCTGCTAATCAAAATATCTACTCCTGCTAATACCTGTACCTGAAACAAACATCGCAGTTGCGTGAGTTGCAGACTCAGTAAGTAATCTTTAATTCATTTTATTATATCTCAGAAGCAAACATATATACGGATTAAACTTTCCAGTCAATCTCATTTCGTAAAATACTAATATAGCATATCAAATAATCTTATTTCATAGATACGTATTCTCTATCCTTTTCATTTTTCTTTTCATTTTCTTTTTCATTTTTATATTTAACTCGTATTGAATTTCAATTCGAATACGTCTGAATTGAACATTCTCGTTCATAATAAATCCTAACTTCTGTCTCCCTATTAGTTTTGAAAATATTGTTTTCCACCTCCTTTTCATGTGGACCTAACTTCCGTCTCTGAATGATCGATCATTTATCACCTTTCCATATCACATATCATGTCACATATCACATATATCATATGAAAACATAAGCGCGTACACGTACCTTTTTCGTATGCTTTTCATTTTGCGTACCTGTTTTTCCTTTGAATCGTAAATACGATTTCATATATCATTTCATATAAATCATATCAAAACTCATATCAGTACACACGTATAATCATTTATTTTCGTATTCGCATTTTCAATTTCGTACATGAAAATCATATTCATATCTCGTTCGTAAATTAAATAGTGAGATATACTCACCTGTCAGCTAAAATACTCGGACTGGTGCGAACTTGCGTCCCGTCCGACTCGGCTACGCTGCCGTCTTATAATATATATCATTTATTTAATAACATTTAATCAGCAATATATCTATAGTTTCCATTATAACTATCAATTTAATGCATGCCCTATAAATTTTCTTACTTCTCAATTCTGTAAATCCTAGCCAGAACCCTAACCCTTTTCCTATCGTTACCCCAATCAGGAATAACTCAATATAACGTATTTCTAACTTAATTTCAAACTTAATTCTCTAATTATTAATTAATTATATTACGAATAAATTCAAAAAAGTTATAATAAAACTCGGAAAAATTAACGAATAATCTCACTAAATTCCTGGCTCAAAACTACGATTGATTTAATATCTCAAATCATTTTCCTAGCTTAATTTCTAATTTAGACTCGATTATACGAAAACTTTAATATTAAACTCATAAAAATTTACGGTAAAATTCGAAATTTACCTGTTTTGCTTATACCAATGAGTCCCCGGCTCGAGATTACGATCAATTCTATATCTCGAACTCGTTTCCTAGCTCGATTTTACACTTTCTCTCTCTAGGTTCTCTCACTTCACTCTCCTGTTTTTCCTCACGCTTCTTTCTTCTTTTCCTTAATTTGAAAAGTTTTTTGGGAGTTTCTGGGAGTTTATATGTTTAATTTGTTATTATTTTTATCTACATATGTGTTCATTTCTGGGAGTTTCCGTGGTGATTATTTGATTAAATTATATATATATATATATATATATATATATATATAATTTAATCAAATAATCACGTATATATATATATATATATATATATATATTATACAACTACTTCATTTCTTTTATTTTAATTAATAAGTTATGATTTTAATTAATCATTTTAATTATCTTATTAATCATAATATTTTAAAACGAGGATGTTACAATGAAAACTAAAGAAATATAATTACGGGATTGTGGGTGATTTGGAAGGAGACAAGTTGAAGCAATCTTTCTTGGCCTTGAAAGATAATCTGCAATAATGTCGTGATCTCCTTTTATATGTTTCACTTCAAACTCATATCGATTGAACCAATCTTTTAGATAAAGGCATTGACCACTTGGAATTTCCTTATTTTTAAATTCCAGAATATTAGGAAAAGATGAGTTATACATTTCTACAAAGAACCTGTGTCCGATCAGATGGAAACAAAACTTTTTGATTCCATTTTTTACAGCTAAGATTTCTTTGTAGAATCTGTGGTAATGCTTCTCTGCATCAGAGAACTGACCATTGGCATGACCACAGTATTCTTTATCATCCTTGTCATTTTCTTCAAGAAGGACTGCACCCCAGTATTCATCACTAACATCTGTCTGCAACACTCTTTTTTTCCATACTGGGAATCTTTAAAGGTGGAGGCTTTGCACAAAGCAACTTTAATTGCTTTACAGCTGTTGTCTGCTCAGGACCCTAAGACGGGGCTTTCTTCTTTAGTTGTGAAGTGTACTGTGCTGTCTTTGGAAGGAAGTTGCAGACATAATTGACTACACCCAAAAAACTCATAATCTCTTTTCTGCTAAGATTCTCATCGGGAAATTGGACTAAGCCTTCAACTAAATGAGGCCCAATTGCATAATCTCCATCCTTAAAGATGGGTCCAAGATACTCTATCTCAGTATAGACCAGAACACTCTTCTTTCTAGACAACATGATCCCATGCTTATCAGCAAGTTATAAGAACTGATTGAGTAGGACTTCATGAGCAGTTAAATCTTTTCAGAAGCATAAAATATCATCAATATAGACCAATGTTGTATGAAGGACAAACTCAAATATTTTGAGCATTGCCTTTTGAAACAAGGATGGTGCTACCTTCAGGCTGAAAGACATGACTCTCCATTGATACTAAGCCGTTAGAATACAAAATGTTGTTTTTGCTCTATCATCAGTATGAATACTTAATTGCCAAAATCCTGCCTTTAGATCAAATTTTGAAAAGATCTTTGCCTTATGCAAATGAACATGAAGAGATTAAATCTTTGGAAGTGGGAACTTATCATCGTGGAGGAAAATGTTTAAGGGCTTATAGTTAATGATCAACCTTTTCTTTCCCCTAATTTGTTCAGATCTTTTGTTCACATAAAAAGCCTAACAAGCCCAATTACTTATAGTGGCTTCAATAAGGACTTGTTGCAACAACTGTAGGCATTCTTCTTTGGCGAGCTTTAAATCTGAAGCAGTCATTCCACTATGAGTAACTTTTGTTGGATTGATTTCCTCATTCTTTTTGAAATATAGCCTGATGAAAAATTCAGGATTCTTACATAGAGGATTAGGATGCGCAAAGCTAGCATGACTTTCTGTAAAAAATGATGAAACTCCTTAACAAGAGGATGATCTGTGGGATCTAAATTTTTCTCTTCATACACAAGAAAAGATTGTAGACATAAGTGTAGGGCTTAAAATGTCTTTTGTAGTAAAGAACCTGCCTACTAATGTTCATTCTGTTGCTTTTCCTGATAAAATCAAAACCAATGAGAACATATTTTCCTGTTAATTCTATGCCAATCACATTCATCCATGTAATCTGTCCTAGGAAGATTGAAATTCCAAGAGGCTGTCTTAAAACATATTTTGTAGTGAAAGGACTTTCATTTACAGCAAGAAAATGTTGTTCTTTATCTTTCCAAAATCTTAGAAAGATTTGAGGATTGATCATGGTGAAAGTTGCTCCTGTGTCTATGAATCCAATTGCTTTCGTAGGATGATTAAATTTTGATTTGAATAGTGAGTGTTCAACATGAGGAGCCACATGTACTAGCTCTGTTTTGAGGTATGGATAAATTCCCATTGTAGTATGATAATGTGTAGAGACTAAACTACCAATTGCATCAGATTTTGAGTCTGATTCTAAGTCATGAGTGACATAAGTGAACACAGTCTTTCCTTTTTTAATGTCACTTTGTTTTGAGAAAACTGACTTAAGATCATCATCTAGATTGAAAGGATCAATTGCTAAGACTTGTTGAATCATCTTAGCTGATTTATCCTGCTTAGGGCAATTTTTTACAAAATGCCCCTTTTGCCCACAGATAAAACAAAGATCATATTTTTTTCTCGTTGTTTTTCTCCTGAAAGAGCGAAGCCTGCCTTTATTTGAATAATATCCAGATGAACTCTTCTTTCTATGTGACTTGGATCTTTTAGAACCAAAATAATAATTTGAAAAAGTGGGTTTTCTTCTTACTGTGTCTACACAAATAGTTCTTCTGCTTGCATTTGATTTGCAGATATGAGCGATCACACCCTTTTCCTACTTGACTATTTTTAAAAAACCATGTAAAGAATTTTTTCTGTTCACAGAGCTTCTCAAGAACATTTTCTACAAATTGGTAAATCTGACCAAGTCTAAGCGAAGTAATCTCTTTACCAGACAACTAAATTTTTCTTGTAAGTTCTGGCTGTAACTCATCAGGAAAAGAAGTAACAAACACATGTTTTAACTCACGGCTACCAACACCACCCAGTTGGTAGTAGATCTTAAACATCCTCTGGAAATGCTTTTGCAGATCAGGCTTAGATAGAGAACAACACTTCATGTAATAGTACTCTTATTCTCTTTTTTTTTGCATCAACATTCACATCTCAAATGAACTCATATAGATCAAAGAAAGTTCTTCTTCAATAGGCAAACCAGTGAATATCAATTGGTTATTAACACCTAGAGTGATAAACAAATCTCTAAGAGTGCCAATGAATTGTGATGTTAATTCCTTTAAAACTACTTCAGGATGAGCATCATCTTTTAACCTTTGAAGATCAAGCCATGCACTTATTTCATTTATTTGATCTCGTCGTTTGAACATGGAAATATCATCAAAAGTAAACCAAGGTCTTTCAACCTTTGGTGATTTTTCTAGAGGACCTATATGTGAGGCAAGTGGAAATGTGCCATTTCATCTTCTTTAGAATCTATATTTATGCCAGATGTTTCTCCTGTTATTTTCCTGGTGGGAATTGACATAAAAATGCTAGAGATATCTACATAATTTTCTTCAGAATCACTAGAGGGTTCTAAAGTATCATAATAATTTGAATCAGATTCTATTTCTCGATTGGAGACTTCTTCTTCTACTGAAGATGCTGAAGAAGAATCTCCCGAATTGTCTACTGAGTCCATAAACTCTAATGATTGCCTAGCCAAGTTGATTCTAGGAAGATCCTGGTCTGGATCTTGAGCATCCTAATACAAAGAACTCATGTATTGTATTCAAGGTTGAGAGTCTATTTTAAGGGTTGTCAGATACCCAGAAGGTAGTGTTGCCTTAAAGGGTGGAGTATCCCAAACTTGTGACAAAATCTTCTACCTTCTCCTTTTTCTTTTCGTTTATTCTCTTTTTCACTTCGAATTCTTTTCATTTGAAGGCTCCATATTCAAGAAAAGTGGAAGAAATCAATGAAATAGGCTGTTGTTTTCTTGTCGATGCCATAAATCCTTAGACTGTTGAAGATAGAGAGGAGTCTAAAGCATTTTGAAGAGAAAAATGTCAAGGAGGCTCATAAAAGGAAGGCTGCTGAAGTTCTGTTGCCATAATGTCTTTTTCCTTTTTGAGTTGCCTCAATTCTGCTTCCTTAGACGAGAATTCATTAGAGAAGTTTTTCTATAAAATCATTCTGTATAATGATTTCTCAAAGCTAGCAATTTTGTTGTCTAATTGAGCTTGGATGTCTTATACTCTTTGATGGACAGAATGTAGAGAAGATTCTTGTCATTCCACAACATTTAGAATTTTGTCCAGCTTATCATCTTGCTTTCTCAACTGATGTTTTTGTGCTAGATGGCTCTTTGTCTACCAGTTTAGCACTTCCTCAGCCTGAGAGATAGGTTTAAAAGAGCCATCTGATTTTACAGTAGATGGTCTAACCAATGGTCTTTGTGCAAATGCTCGAGATTTTTGAGGCACTAAAGGAGGATATTGTTCTTCATCGTCAATAGAGAAAGAATTAAATGGTTTTATTGAAAAATCCATGAAATAAGGTACTGCAACTAGATTTAAAGGAATAGATTATTGTGGAGGTTGTATGGGTGTACATTGTTGTTGAGTAGAGGCAACAGTTGGCATGATTGGTGTAGATACACAAGATGAAAGTGTATCTTTCTTGAGATCTATAGGAATCTCAAGTTCTTCTTCTAAACTTCTCAAAATTTTCAAAGCTTTATTGTAAATAAGAAGAGGCATCCTTTTCTTTCATTCAACTGTAACCTTTGCATCCGCTGATCTCTGGGTACTCTCATGAATATCTATCCATCTTGGCAAAGGAGAAGCATCATCATCATCATTGTTCTTTCTAAGAGAAAGAACACCACAAGAGGACGTTTTCCTTTTTATAGGAATTTTATGACAATCATCATCATCATTTCGACAAGGATAGTCAGAAACACAATTGTTGGGATCAACATCCTAAATGAAATGTCCATCAATCCTGCCTGTATAAACAGGACATCCATTGGGCTTGAAGTACACAACTGGAATTTTCTTATCAACCTTTATAGGTTGAATCATTAAAATTGTCTTGAAGATGGGAGGTTTTGATCTTTCTCCCTTCTCAGGAATGCTATAACGGGTTTCTAAAGTTCCATCTGCCCTTCTATGGATACTGTATTCTTGGGGCATCACTGACTTTTCAACTTCCATTAACTTTTCATAGTTAGTTAGGTAGGATTCTGGGATGAGTTATTTCAGAGTCTTCTTGTCCATCTGTTTTTAGGTTGGAACTTTGTCTACAGTTTCAGTAAGCACATAGAGTGCATCTTCTTGAGACCTATACCCACAAGATCTACAGAATGATTATGTATCCGATAGCATACTTGCTGGTGTAATGTAGCAATATGTGAAGAGGCTATGCGATCAACCCCTTGTATTTGCACCTAAACTTTCATCCCTCTAGCTCGGTTTGGATCTATCAAACTCATCACAAAGTTAGGGTAAAAAGTCACCATTATGGTACAAACATTTAAGGTGGTAAACACTAATTAAATCACAACATATGTATCCGATAATGCCAGTCTGGCAGTTACCAAACAACCTTTTTGCCCATGGTAAGATATGTGGAAAAATTTAAAATATTTTTTTCCTGATAAACAATATAATAAAACAAATGATATAAAAATCAAATCTTTAAAATGAGGAGAGAGAAAATATATACACATTGTTTATACAAATCTCAGCCCAATCCTGTTTAGTTTTTTAAAAAAACACAATTGGAAGCAAATTGCTTGAAAAATATTCAAACACAAGTTTCATATGTATATATAGATCTGTACAACATATGTACAAAGCAAAATAAAAAATAAACTCCAGAGCCAAACCTCAGACGTAAATCGCAAGCTGAACTCTAATCACCGTTGTCTCTATCCAAAAGCTATCTACGATCTGCACATTATTTAAACAAACATGGGGTGAGTAATTAATATACTTAGTAATTATTCTTAGCTTCATTTAGATAAAATAATGTGCATGGAAAAAATGTAAATCAGCATAAGGACGTGCCTAACTTCTTTCTCCCTATGGCACCAAATTATGCCAACAAACATACCATTCAATTCACACAGAATTTCTAACCACACAAGTATATATCTCACTCAGCACACAGTAATTTATTCACACAAAATATCAATATAGCACACATTAGCATTTCGATCACACAGATCAATATCCACACAGGATAACACACACCAATCAAGAATCACACAGGTTCTATATCACACAAATATCTATCGTCCACACAGGAGCTCATTTAATCTCGCACATAATAATCCAGATCATATAGATTTCATAACATTATATATATACGAATGTAAATGTATGATATGATAATGCTAATGTAATTCTACACAGGATGACCCGAGTATTTGTCCTCTGTTTTACACAGGAGAGGATAGACTAGAATACCTTTGTACTACATAGGAGAGGTTTCAGACCACACACAGCTCAGTCCAGGACAACACACAGTACATCCTTTATCCACACAGGAAAGTCCACATAGGAATATTGTTGCCACACAGGCTCGTGTCACACAAAAACTTATGTAAATGTATGAATGACAATCGTAATAGCACATAGCACAGGAATGACATTCGTACTAGCACAAAGCATAGTACAACTCACATAGAGCACAAAAAATACCACACAGGATCATATTTATCATGCTTTCTAGTATATTATTCCAAGCACACAACAATAGAACAAAGAAAGCATATCAAAACATACCACTCAAATTTTATTCATCAATCTCAAGTCAACATTTCTTCAATTAAGATATATATATATCCAAAACATAACTTCATCATTCATATCAATTAGAAATCAACAAACTAGGAAGACCAACTCAAGCTTTCTCATATTCATCAACATTGAAATTCACATTCTATCTTAATCAAATCATAGTCAAACTTACTAACATATATGAAATCAACTCTCAATCAACCATTTTATCTTCTTCACAACATGATTCACTAAATTCTATCATGTCATAACTCACTCCAATATCATCACATTCTAACATAATCCACAACAATCTTTCAACCTTTTACGTTATTCATTAGCAATATAGAAGCTTAGAACACTTACCTCGTAAAGAAAAATCAACAATGTCAACAAGTAATCAACCTGTAACGCCCCAAAAATGATGATTGTGTTGGAAATGCGGGCCACGACCTGATGGCACGACTGTGCCGAGGTCGTGCCCGACTTCTGATTCAAAATCAAACCACGCGAAGCTTTCTCCCATTTCACACAAAAGTCAGTAGAAACCCTAACCAACATTACCTTCATCACTTCCAAACCCTCAAAACCTCATTCCACACCTAGAAATCAGTAACCTTGTGGAGGAAAAACATAACCAGGACGAGTCCTAGGGACTGCTGTGATTTGTCAGAGAGGTAAGTGCCAATTTTAATAAAATGTAGGTGCTGAAGAGTGAGTTTCTGTGAAGGGGGTTGTGAGGTTTTGTATAATATCCATAATAGTATGTGTGGTTAACTTTGTATTGTGAAAAGAGTGGGAAAAAGGTGGATGTTAGGGTTTGGTAAATCGAGGCTTTGTGAGAAAATAAAAATGACTGGGCGTGCTCATCTCTACTGAAATGTGTTGCATGAGTTGTGGGCACGAGCCATGCCAGGACCGTGCTAGAAACTTTGAGGCACGACCCATTGGCACAAGACATGCCAGGATTGTGTTGGAAATGCGGGCCATGACCTGATGGCACGACTGTGCCGAGGTCGTGCTCGACTTCTGATTCAAAATCAAACCACGCGAAGCTTTCTCCCATTTCACACAAAAGTCAGTAGAAACCCTAACCAACATTACCTTCATCACTTCCAAACCCTCAAAACCTCATTCCACACCTAGAAATTAGTAACCTTTAGGAGGAAAAACATAACTAGGACGAGTCCTAGGGACTGCTGTGATTTGTCAGAGAGGTAAGTGCCAATTTTGATGAAATGTAGGTGCTAAAGAGTGAGTTTCTGTGAAGGGGGTTGTGAGGTTTTGTATAATATCCATAATATTATGTGTGGTTAGCTTTGTATTGTGAAAAGAGTGGGAAAAAGGTGGATGTTAGGGTTTGGTAAATCGAGGCTTTGTGAGAAAATAAAAATGAGAGTATTAAATTGAGTTTAATTATGGTGGGTAATAAGTTAAGTGTGATTGAATGTGTGTAGGTATTGATATTCGGAACTCGAGTCGGGGATCGGGCGATGAATTGGAGCTTGGGCCCGAGGTAAGTGCATTTTAACGCTTACTAAAATGATTTTTTCCTTTGTATGGATTAAATGATGTGAGGTTGATTGGAATTGACATGAGTTGTGTTGATCGTTTCTGTGTTGGATGATTTAGATATCTTATCTTGGCATGTGATAGTGAAAATGTATTGTTTGAAGAATATTATGCTTGAAATCCAATTATGTAAAATGGATGAAAGTCGTATGTGTGTAATTGGTATGCCTTAAGTAGGTTATTAAATTGAGAAGATAGAATGTGTTATGATGAATTGGTTACATACATGAAGAGGTGTTATGATTTATGAGTTGTGTAATGTAAGTGTGGATTGGTTGATATATGAATAAGGGCTTAGATGACATGATTCATGCATTACGCTTATTTATGATTATATGTGGCTAAAGGCCTTTGGGAAATGGATTACATTGCATTCATTTCATGTCATGTGACAATGTATGAGCATCATTGCATGAGATATTTGTATAAGGGGCTTATGGCACATATGCATCAAAGAAGAGTGAAGTCTCTCTTAAAATGAAAACAAGGGGTTTTTGCCCAATATGCACAAAGAAGCAGAGATCGAGCGAAGTCTCTCTCTTGCTAAGTTTAAGGAGGAGATCGAGTAAAGTCTCTCTCCTGTGAAGTTTAAGGCTCCGGAGCATGCATTGTGTGTTCGCATAAACATAAGCATGATTGCATTCATTCATTGTCATCGTGACTTGATTGTGGGTGTCATTATGGCAAATTGAGTATATGGATAAATATAAGAATGATAATGGTTGATGCTTGAGAAATAAGTGAATAAATGGGATGTTATGACTGTGATATGCCATGTGTTGAGAATGAGAATGTTGTGTATGCTATTTGAATTTATTTAAGTAAACTAGGGTAACTTATGTGATTTTAATGGTGAAACCCGTACTTCAGCACGAGGGCGTGCTGTACAACATGATCTGGTGTCTGGATCGTGTTGACCGGTAGGATCTCGTGTTGAGCTTTCGTCCAAGTTTAAAATGGATGACACGACGTGCCAATTTGGCACGAGCCGTGGTAGAGGTTGTTGTTCTGGGTAGGAAGAGCACGAAGGTGTGCTCATTAGGCACGACCATGTTCCCTGGAAAAATTATGCAATTTAATTTAAGAAAGAAAAATATTGGGTTTGACATGGCAACAACGTGCCATAGGGAATTTAGGCACGAATGCAGCTTTGTGTCTACGAGCACGCCCGCATTGGCCAAAAGGTTCCCCTGCGCATTCAGCTTAATAACTATAGGAATTCACTTACTGAGTATTTCATACTCAACTTTGTTTTGTTGTTGATGTTGTGCAGGTATAAGAGGATTTCCACGAGCGAGGTCAACAGAGCATCTTTCAAATAACCATTGGTTGCATTTTCAGGATTTATTAAGAATTGTATTTCTTATAATTTGCATAAGCTATTCTACTTATTTTATGATACATTTGAAAATACACATGTGCCTATATATTATTTATTTGATCATTGTAAAAAAAATGGTGTGAAAAATCAAGGTTTATTAAAAAATGAATTTATTGAAATTGGGGTTCACACGCCCCGTGGTATTCTCGACGTGCGAGCTCATGCTTTGATTTTTCACTTTTTTGCATGATTTACACCTTACCTGGACCCGCTTATAGTGCAGCACAACTCATGTTATCAATATGCCCATCGTACTGTTATGCACACCCATCGTGTTGACATTTCCTTTTTTTATAAAGTTTTAGCATGGTTATGCTCATTACATTTCCAGTGAGCACGCCCTCGTGCCATTAGCTCGCTCCTCGTGTCTACAGACTCCAACTTAGAATTTTCTACAGTTTTCTACATAACTACTTTTCTAGTTTTTACAGTACTGTCCTACCAACAGTTTAACATTTGTTAATGTATTTTATGTTCATGTAAACACACTTTCATTAATCATTTTACTAATTATGGGATTTAAGATAGGAATGTTATAATCCTTCACTGTGATGCCCAAAATTTAATTATTACATTGGGTATTATTTTTATTTTACTTCAAAATAACAATTAAATCTTGAACATCAATGTTTTGAAAAATAGTTTTCATAAAAATATAATACACAACCACTCATATATAAAATTTTATATAGTCATCCTTCATAAATAAATCACACATTTAGAAAATTAAATACATTTCCAAAATACACAAAATCAGAAGAGAGAAAAATATCGGTACACTGCCCACCTTAGTCTTTCAAACTGAACCGGAATCAAAATCCAAATCAAGCTGCACACTGCTTTAATCTGAAGGTTACCTAAAAAATCTGTCGGACGTGGTAGGGCGTAACCGTGAGTTGCGAAACTCAGTAAATAACACGTACCGAAATGGACAACTATCCTCATAATAAAATATTTATAAAAATAAATACAATTAAACAATAAACAAGGTGTCAAACTCAGGATACATTTCAATTAAATGTTACTTTTAACATTTAAATATGATTAGTTTAAATTATAATCATATTATTATCATACTATATGATCTTTATGTCATAATTCATAAAAATACACTTATATATTAAGTTAAGTGTTAAATTTTATTAAGTTTTATCT
>CANYCX015002011.1:0-14785 GCA_948193385.1 Breynia disticha f. nivosa | reverse complement strand
TCTTGAATGAAAAAAAATAAAAAAGTTTAATTGCTAACCTTGAAAACATCAACTGTTAGCAATAGCATGACAGAAACATTTAACATCCCTTATAGTGAATAACAAACACTCAAGAGAGCTTTAGAGAAATTAATAATAAATCAAAACGCATCTCAAAGTATGCTAAAATCTCAATCTGCATGTATTATCTCACCATGAATTGAAGTATGCTAATCTTCTCTCTCTTTTAGCTTTATTCTTCAAATTCCTTCTTTTTTTTTTCCTTAACTGATGTTGTTCTTAAGAAACATTTTTATAATATGAACATGGCTTTAAAAATGAAACTAATTACGTTGGTGGAAAGCGAAAGGTAAAAGGTTTTTTTATCGTTGAATTGATTTCTTGAAGAGATTTAAAGTCATTATAACTATGTGTTTGGTTACTCTATTTGAGTGATATATTTTTTATTAAATACTCTATTCAGATAGCAAAGTTAAACTAGGACTAAAACAGAGTTTGTGTGAGACCTATATATAGTTGTTTGTACATTTCTCTTGTAAGTCTTTGTGGCTTCCACCTTTTGGTGACTGAATGATAGAATAACTTGTTCTCTGCTCGTGAAGTAGGTGGCATGGACCGAACTATGTAAATTCCTGTGTGTTTTCTTGTTTTCGCATTATACTTTTATCGCATAATTTTCTAACAAGTAGTATCAGAGCTATGAGTGTTACGTGAAGAGAAATGGAAGGTGAAGAGAAGTTACCGGTGGCATTGACGATGGTGTAGAAAGTCGTGATGGAGATGGTGTTATCCTATACAGTTTGGAGAATAAAGTCTTAAGGAAGGTAGCTGATAGAAATACTGCAGCAGAGGTTAAAGAATATGTATCAAAGAAGATACTTGATATACAAACTTTATCAGAAAAGGTGATTGCATACCTTAAAGATGACCTAAAGCATATAGGTAAGGAAACATCTTGGCAAATTTAATAGGAATGTATTAGATTTGAAAATATTGAGGTTATGCTCATTAAGGAATATTAAACTATATTTTTTTTTATTCTTTGTCTGGATCTTATGAAAATTTGTGGATACTATTGTGAAGGGTAAAGACAATTTTTAAAATTTATGGATACTATCAAGTATCATGAAGGATAAGGAAATTTTTTTAGAATTTATGGATACTATTGTGAAGGATAATGACAATTTCTATAATTTGTGGATACTATCATGAAGGATAAGGATAATTTCTATAATTTGTGAATATTATCTTGAAGGGTAAGGACAATTTTTATAATGTGTGGATACTATCGTGAAGGGTACGAACAATTTTTATAAGTGATATTGCGGATGTGCTGTCTATAGAATTGATGTGATTTTAGTTTATGGGAATACAATAGGGGCTCCGAATTATTAGTTCACAGTGACAGAAGAATGAAAAGCAAAAGAGATATAGTTTAATGGTTATTACTGCAAGAAGGTGGAACATGTATAGAATGACTGTGCACATAAGAGAAATGGATAGGAACCAGGAAATTTGATTTTTGTGGTGCTTTGGTGAAACTATTGTTTGGTTTCTCGGGAGGTTCTAGAGTTATTCACATATTTAGAGGTCTTGTGGTGATAATGTTGATTGGTACCTTTGTGGTGCCTGCGACACCCAAATTAAATTCCATTTATTTTCACTAACTTAAAAACATGAGTATTATTTTTATTTTTATTTTTTTAAAGAAAAGGAAAGAAGGGTCATCAAGGGAAAACATTTATACCACGGGGGAAAAATTTTACACACGGATTGAAAATACAATGCACATACGTAAAACGCTTATTACAAATTTCTTTAAAAGAAATCCATGTTTATTTTACAACCTTTTATTTCCAAAAGTTCTCCTCCGACCTCGCTCGTAGAAATCCTCATAGACCTGCACAACATTAAACAACATACAAGGGTGAGTATATAAAAATACTCAGTAAGTGATGAACCGAGTGTTGTTAAGATGATGTGCAGGGGAATCTTCGGCCAACCCGGGCGTGCTCATAGAACACGATGTCATGTTCGCGCCATAATTCCATAATGGCTCACCATTGTCATGTCAAATTCAGTTCATTTTCAAATCACAGCAACCAAGGTATCTTTATACATCCAGTATATTTCATTTACCGCCTTACATCTTAATTATGTCAAACTACTTCATATTAGGTCGGTTATTAATCCTTATTTGCCTTAAAAACTTGTTATTTTTAATCTGGAAAACACAATGAGAACGGCCTGGGGAACGGCCAGCACAGTCCGTTCTCCTGGCCATTCTCCCTCTCTGGAATGAATTAAAATCAGAACGGCTTGGGAATGGTTCGCACAGGCCGTTCCCAACCCGTTCTGGCCCTCTAGAATGACACTAGAAGTGGAACGGGTTGCATAGGCCGTTTCCCAGCCCGTTCTGACCTTCTGTTCCAAGAAAACAACAGCATTTACTCTTAGAAACTCACACAAGGTAAACTCAAGTCCTAGGTAATCTTTCTTAAACAATCCACATACTTCAACCAAGCTTAGAATGCGACACATTTCATTTTTCATAATCGAATGAAAAAACACATCATGTTCCACTTTAAAACCATTTCACACTTTGCACAACCTCAAACATAACGAAATAGACAATTTTCTCAAGCATTTTCACAATTAACCACATTTCATCATTTAACTCCCATAACTTACAAGTTCATACCCATTTTCATTTCAAGCACTCACATAATCCATATGCACACTAGCACATCTTTCACCACATTGCATAACATTAACGACCACTCCATATTTATAACCAAACCATGCCAATATTTGAAATGTACATGTATGTACCATGAAATGCGAATGCAATTCACACAATTACATGCTCTGGGGTCTTTCTTTTTTTCCTCGGTCTCAGACCGACATTGGGACTCCACCTAGAATTACCATCGGTCTAAGACCGACATCGGGACTCCACCCAAAATTTCATAAGGAAGAACAACTCGCCTTCTGGGGAAGAACATCTCGCCTTCCAGGAAAGAACATCTCGCCTTCCCTATTTGGGGAGAACATCTCGCCTCCCCCTTTTCTATCTTGAGCTCTCGCTCATTGGGCTAATCCCCTTTGTTATCCATACGAGAGAACAACTCGCCTCCAGGGAAGAACATCTCGCCTTCTCATACCGTCTCAAACATGAACATACAATACTGCCCATGCAAATGCCCATAATGACATGAATGAATGCAAAACATGCATTTCCAAATCCATTCCACCATTTCACAATATCACATGAATATGAACACATTTCCATAAACGGCCAACTCATGGAACAAGTCAAACACACACGCCATTCATAACTCACACAAGTCTTCACAATAACCATAACATGCCCTAAGGCCACATTCCCGTACAAGTACGCGCACATAACCAAAATTAACATAATTACACATTAGATAATTTCACGCAAAAGCACACATTCGCGGTAATTAGCCTTTACTTAGCTCAAGTTATACTTAAATGGATGAAATCAAGTTTTCATTCTTCCACACATTTCAAACAAAGGTTGGGAGTCAAGTCTCGTCAAACCATTCAATACAATTGAATTCCACATACAATCAACATAGAATAAGCACAAATGCATTCAAGCAATCTCATAAGCTTGACATATCAAACACAACCAAATATAGTTAACCATATAGGCACAAACCTACCAAGGTAAGTGTAAACACTTACCTCAAACTCCGTGTAGTCGGGATCGCCGCTCAGCTCCGCTCTAGGGTCCAATCCTCACCTCCTATAATAACATTCATCGTGCAAAGAATGTAAATATACCATTTTACTTATCAATTAAATCGATTAGACTCAAATTAGGCAAAACCCCTAATTATCCTCTTAACCCAAAACCCTAAATCTCACATTGCTACACATTTTCTGTATCAACTCTCAAACATACCCACATTTCATTCATTAAGCGCATTCTAGAACTCAATTTCACATTCTAATACTTATCTCCTATAAATCCCTACTTACCTAAACCCTAAAATCACAAAACTCCCACCATTCTTACAAAACTAGGCTACATTCACAAACCATTAAGAACACTCATCAGAACTCATAAAACCCTACACAAAACCCTCAATTTTACACAAAAATTTTGGATGAAAAACAAGCTTACCTTGCTAAAATCTGTTTGAAAACCCTAGAGCTCGTCTAGGTTATGTTCTATAGTGAAATCTACAGGTTTTATGTGTGGGATCAAAGTCTTTGAGGTTAGGAAGGGTTGGGAAGGTGGTTTTTGTGTTTGGGGTTGACAGGGGTCGGCTGAGAACTCTTAGGGTTTGAAAATAAGACTCTCTCTCCTTTCTTAAGTGAAAACACGCGTTTTAATCTTTTTTCCGTCAGCCAGAACAGTTTCTGGAATGGCCTGGCTAGATTGTTTGCCTGGTCGTTTTAGGTAAAATGTTTTCAACTCATTTTAACTGACCAACAGTGGAGAACGGCCATGGGAACGGTTTCCCTTGGTCGTTCCCTTGTCCGTTTCAGGCCCCCTGATTTTGCAAACTTTTCACTAAGTTTCAGTTACATTTTTTGGGGCGTTACAGTGCCAATGTTTGAAAGTATGTTGAGAAATCTGTAGGAAAGTGGGTGGAGTTTGGGATTGAGACTCTGGAATAAGAAAAGATCAATCAATAAGATCCATTGCCAGTAGCAACTAGTAAATTATGACATGGAATTTGTGTTGATAATTATACAGGAATGATGCAAGATGGTTGTAGGTATGGATCTTGAAGGGCATGGTGGTGTCCTTTGCAAGTTCAGTTTGGACTTGGTTTTGTATGGTAGAACTCGAGATGGTATAGTAGGAAGTTATTCTAGTTACAGTTTTGAGAAGAATCAACTCAAAAGGGAAATTGTTATGTTGAATTGATTTCTTGAAGAGATTTGGCGTCATTAGAAGTATGTGTTTAGTTACTCTATTTGGGTAGTATATTTTTTGTTAAATACTCTATTTAGGTAGTAAAGTTATACTAAAGCTAAAATAGGGTTTGCGTAAGACTTATATGTAGTGGCTTGTATATTTCTCTTGTAAGTCTTTGTGGCTTCCACCTTTTGGTGACTAAATGATAGAATAACTTATTCCATGTCCGTAGAGCAGGTCGCATGGACCGAATCAAGTAAATTTCTATGTGTTCTCTTGTTTTTGCATTATAATTTTTTTGTGTAATTTCCTGACAAGTGGTATCAGAGCAATGAGCGTGTTAAGTGAAGGGCGATAGAAGATGAAGAGAAGTTACCAGTGGAATTGACGATGGTGTAGAAAGTCATGATAGAGATGGTGTTATCCTATATAGTTTGGAGGATAAAGTCTTGAGGGAGGTAGCTGATAGAAATACTGTAGCAGAGGCGAAAGAGTATGTATTAGAGAAGATCCTTGATGTACAAGATTTATCAAAAAAGGTGATTGCATACCTTAAAGATGATCGAAAGCATGCAGGTAAGGAAACATCTTGGGAAATTTAATACGAATTTATTAGATTTGAAAGTGTTGAGGTCATGCTCATTAATGAGGATTAAGCTATATTTTTTGTTGTATTCTTGTCTGGGTCTTATGAGAATTTGTGGATACTAGCGTGAAGGGTAAGGACAATTTTTAAAAATTGTGGATATTATTGTGAAGGGTAAGGACAATTTTTTAGAATTTGTGGATATTATTATGAATGGAAAGGACAATTTCTATAATTTATGGGTACTATCGTGAAGGATAAGGGCAATTTCTATAATTTGCGGATACTATCGTGAAGGGTAAGGAAAATTTTTATAATTTGTGGATACTATCGTGAAGGATAAGGACAATATTTATAAGTGATATTACGAATTGTTGTCTATAGAATTGATGTGATTTCAATTCTGGAGGAAACAATGGAGAATTCAGATTATCAGTTCACAATGACAGAAGAATGAAGAACAAAAGAGATATAGTTTGATGGGTTATTACTGTAAGGAGGTGAAACGTGTATAGAATGACTGTTCGCATAGTAGAAACGGACACTAACCAGGAATTTTGATTTTTATGTTGCTTTGGCGAAACATGTTGTTTGGTTTCTTGGGTGGTGCTAAAGTTATTCGGATGTTTAGAGGTATTGTGGTGATAGTATTGATTGGTATATTTGTGGTGCCAATGTTTGAAAGTCTGTTATGAGCTCTGCAGGAAAGCGTACAGAGTTTGGGATTGAGACTCTGGAACACAGAAAGATCAATCAATAAGATTTATTGCGAGTAACAACTGATAAACCATGACACATAATTTATGTTGATGATTACACATGAATGGTGCAAGATGGTCACGTGTGAGGTATGGATCTTGAAAGGCATGGTGGTGTCCCTGACAAGTTTGACTAGGACGTGGTTCTGTGTGGTAGAAATTGAGACGGTACAGTAGGAAGTTATTCTAGTTATAGTGTTGAGAAGAATCAACTCAACGAGGGAAAATTGTTAGATTGAATTGATTTCTTGAGGAGATTTAGAGTCATTAGAAGTATGTGTTTGGTTGCTCCATTTGCGTAGTGTTGTTTTGGTTAAATACTCTATTTAGATAGTAAAGTTAAATAGGGTTTATGTGAGACCTATATATAGTGTGGTTTGTACATTTCTCTGTTAAGCCTTTGTGGCTTCCACCTTTTAGTGACTGAATGATAAAATAACTTGTTCTCTGCCCATAAAGTAGATCACATAGACTGAACCACGAATGTATGTTGCGGGTTTTGGTGAATTTTGACATGTAGCCCTAATTTGAGTTGTTGCTAAAAATCCATAACTAGTGACCTAAACTCATATAGTTTATAGTAGACCATGTTATTGTGAGTCTATTGGGCCAGAATTCACAGTCATAGCCCTGGTAGATTTTTTGTAAAGTAAAAATACGAAAACACATGGACATGGTGATGAGCTGACTAATCAAGTATGGACCGACCACCAAACTATAATGTCCCAAAATGTGTAGGCACCTATCTTAGTCATAGATGGAATTTTTCATGGTTCTAAATGGATAGAAATTGAGTCTCTTAGTCCTATTCTAATTGGGTTAACTTGGACATGATAAAGATATGATTTTAGAAACCTTAGTCTGATTGAACTATGACTTTTAGAATTTAAGAGCCTATACATAGATTCTCTTCCCTTCATGAATGACCATCCCCCTCATTATTGAGTTAACCATTCTATTTTACAAACCCTTAAGTCTAGAGAGAGAGTCAAAAAAGATCCATAGCCTAGCTCGAAGAATATTCCAGTGCGCGTGTAAAGGTAGAGGGAAGTCACTCAATGGTAGTCCCTAACCTCAACAACATCAGAAATTTTGACCAAGCTATGAAAAATTAAGGTAAAATTTTATTAATTTCTCGATAATATGGTTACTAACTTTTTTTTTAGGTTTACGAAAATTTTAAAATTTGTTGCATTTGATTTTTCATGTTAAGGTGATTATCATTAATTTAAAATTAATAGAAACTAAATTAAAGATTGCATGATTAAAGGCTAGAATGAATCTTTAAATTGGTAGACTATAATTTAAAAGTTAAAGTCTATATTTCTTAAAATAAAATTCTTCATTCTTGTGTTGTTTTGTATAGTAATGGCCATATTTTTTCAGCTTGTAGTTGAAGTGTTTGGCAAGTGTATGATGTGCCTAGAAGTATTTGAAAACTTCTTTATTTTTGAACACATATTCAATGTTTATTTTTTAATCTATTACAAATTTTAGGAATGTAAACTTGTCATGATACTTGTGAGAATTTTCCATTGTGGATTAATCATTTCCAATAATAATCTGTCTTCAAATGAGTCCTTTGTAATATCTATTTTATATTCGATTAGATCTTCAATGCAACTAATTGGGCATTCCTGTTTTATATTAAAATCTTCTGACTTGTATTCTCTCTTCTCCTTTGTATATTATTTTTACATTAAATCATTTTCCTCTTCGTTGTCCCCCTAGATCATATGAATAGTCATTTTGTTGCCTTTTTTGTCCTATTGATTCTTGGTGTATTTGACCTTGCTGAATTTGTTTATGGTTATTACTCAGAAATTATCTTGTACCTTGAACTTTATAGTGATTTTTCTGTCTATTGTGCTTATGACAAAGTTTGTGCTAATCTTCTCAATTAAGCTTTCATAATTGCATAGTCATTAACATTGTAGTTGTTGAAACTTTCATCATCATTAAATTTCTTATTATATTAAAGTAGTAGCTCAAAATCTTCCATTCTTCTAAAAAATATGTATAAATGACTTTATATGTGTACAATAATATGCGTCCAAATGAGTCTGTTTGTGTCTAGTAGAAAATAAATGTGTTTGAATATTAAAACGACTATTTTTGTCCAAAGATATTTAATTCATTAGTAGTTTTAGACATAGATTTATAATTTTTTGGAAAGCCAAAAATAAAAAAAGGACATATATTTTTTTATATTATTTTTACTTATTATGATTTATTGAATCAATGCATATATAAATTCATTTCATTTGATTGTTTTTTTAGTTAAGTGAATTAAAAAAATCTGGAATGTTGATTCTGAAGAATTCTTGTTTATAAGAAAACATATGTTGCATACTAATGGGAGGAGTTGTTTTTTCTTTGTTTTGTTAGTTTTTCAGAATCTCGATTTTGTATTTTTTTTGTCAATTATCCGTGTTGAGGAGAATTTTTTGTTGGATATATTTTTTTGAAATTATTTTGTTCGGTTGTGGATGATATGTCACATTAATAATTGTGTAATTATTTTTTCATTTTCTTATGATTTATCAAGTAAATGTTGGTTTTTAAATTTGAATGAATTTACATTTATTTGTTTATGTCGTATGGAATATTGTTTACAAATATTATTTGTGATTTATCATATATGAAAACTAAATGACGCTATTTTGAATAAAAGATAAATGATAGTGTCATTTTTGTTATTTGAATTATAAATCCCATTATATGTGTCATTTTTTCAAGAAAATTCTTCCCTTTTACAACCTTCAAACTTTTGGAGATATTTTAGAATGGGAAAAATTAAGCAAATGTTAGATTTTTTTCCAAAGTGTAAAATGTTTACTATTATGTTCATTTATATTCATATACCCGAATGCCATATTTCTGTGTGGATATGCCTGATTTGAGTTTAAATGTGCAAAAAATACTAACCTCACTAATTCTTTGCATTCTCTCTTAAGTTTAATGCTTTCACATATGTTTTAATTAATTACATTTAGTTTTTTTCCTACAAAGTTAACTTTTTTTAAATTGAATCACTTAATATGGATTTATTTTTGACATCATTTTTTGGTTTTTAGATTTGTTTTTCTCTCTGTTTTTCATTCTCTTTCCAAATAAAATAACTATTAGGTAATGTTCAGATATGTTCATTCATGTTCATATATGTTCTTTATATATTTTTAGAACTTCATATATTTTAAAAACATGTGAACACAAGTGAATATCATTAAAATTTCAATAATCATCAAATGATTTTATATATTTTTAATATTTTATTAAAATGTTATAAGCATGCAAATTTAAGAGTTTATGTATTTTTAATTTTTGTTAGCATTCAATATAAATGATCATTAATGAACATTCAGAACATTACATGAACGTCGATGGTAAAATTATATTATTTTTTTCTGTAACATTTTTAAATATAGTATTCAATAAACATTAATGAACATCAGTTTATAATATATGCTCAAAACGGTATAATTGTTTTTTTTAAATTTTGTGGACTACATTGAACTTAAATAAATACCATTTAATAATCGATGTTCAAAATAATATGATTGTACGATGTTATGTAAATGATCAAATATTGATGATAATATAAATGTTTAATAATGTTATAAATGTTCAACATATATTTTGAAAAGATATTGAAATCAAAATAAATCATTGATAATTATTAAAATATTCGATGATGTTCATCCGTATGCATATTCGTTCAAATCAAATGAAGTTCTAAAAATATATAATACATGAACATGTATGAACATAATCGGACATTGCTTCTAACATCCTGGAATTTTTCGTATTAAAATGATTAAAATAAATGCTTACACTTAGGTATATGAAGGTTGACATAAGGATTATACGAAATAACCAAGGAAAATGGAGAAATGCTGGAAACTAGCAAAGTACGCGCAGTGGGAGCAAACTACACGCAGTCTATATGACCACGCGTACTTTGCTGTGCACCATGCGTGGATTGCTGATTTCTAGAAAAAAATATAAGTTGCTCGAGTTAAACGAACATTTAAGAAACTCATTTGAAGCCTACAAAGAAAATAGCAAAGGAAGCTGAGAAATAGCAGCAGATCTTGCTCTGGAGGGGAGAGATTAATTTAGCAAGAATAAACTTTAATTCTTGCAAGGATTCAAGCCAAATCAACAAGGTGAGGGTTGATAGTAGGTTTATAAATTATTATGAAGGTTTATACTTGAAATTGATGGATTGATTGTGTTTGAACTGAAATTGAAGTTGGAAATACTTGTGATTAAGTGTTAGGGACTTGAATAACAATTTCTATATAGTTTATGATATGAAAATCATGGTAAGAATGGGTTGTAGGAAGATTATCTTATGAAGGGAGATTGTTGGAAATGGATGAATTAGTATGTAGAATGATGCTTTGATGATTCTAAGTATAGAATCAATGTGAATGTTGATAGTTAATGAATTGTATATGATTAATTACGTACAGGAGGATCTGTACGACAAGTGAGCAGAATTTGAGTCAGTGTTTAGATTGTCGATTTTGCTTATATTTGAGGTAAGTGTTTTGTGCTTACATGTAAGTGTTCTTACGCTTACTAAATTCATTCGTAAGAAAATTCTTTTAAGTAAGAAGATAGATGTGTTAGGGTTATATATATATGTAAATGTATTTGGCCTATAATGCTGTGATTTGAGGATTGCTATATTTAGATGAATCAAGTTGAAAATGAGATGAATTGGTTGATTTAGAGTTGATTTCACTTAATGTAGTATATTAAACATGATTTTATGGTTTGAGTTCAAAGTGAAAGATTGTTAAAAGGCTTGAATTGAATTCTTGTCTTGTTGATTCATTGATATGAATAAAATTGGTTTGTGTTTTGATTATATGCCTTGGTTGATATATTATTGACACATATATGCCTTAATTCACATATGGTTGACATATGGATGTTGTATAGTTGATTTTTGAAAATGATGTATTGCTTACATTAATAAATTTTGACATGGAGTTGATATTAATATATTGTTGATAGTTATACTTATATGGTATCTTATATGCTTTGTGTGAGCTGTGCTTTATACTTTGTGAGATGTATTGATACGAATGTCATTCATACATTCACATATTGCATAAGCATCTGTGTGACACGATGCCTGTGTGGCTATAATACCCTGTGTGGATTATCTTGTGTGGATAAGGACATGCTGTGTGCTGTCCTAGACTTGTTGTGTGTTGTCCGTATTTACGAGTTATATGCTCAAAGCTGTGTGCTCAGGCTGTGTGTCATTCCTCTGCTATGTGCGATAGAGGATTTCCACTGCTGTGTGCTATGGTGGACAATAACCCGGGGACATCCTGTGTGGATTTGCATTAGCATTGACATTGCACATATTTACATTCATATAATGCTATGAGATCTGTGTGATCTGGATTGTTGTGTGCGAGATTAAATGAGCTCCTGTGTGGTCGATAAATATCTGTATAATATAGAACCTGTGTGGTCCGTGATTGCTGTGTGTTATCCTGTGTGGATGTTATTTTCGCATAAGTATGATCTGTGTGATCGAACCTGTGTGGTTAGTTTATATATGAATGTTTAATTCTAATGTTGTGTGCTGAGAGAGATTTATATAACCTGTGTGGTTTGAGATTCTATGTGAATTGAATGAATATTTTTGTACTGGCATAATCGGTTGCCATAAGGAGAAAATTGATAGGCACATCCTCGTGCAGATTTATATTTTTTTCTTGCACATCATTAAGAGTTGAATGTGATATGATTGAAGTTAAGATTACTTACTGAGTATGTTTCATACTCACCTTTGTGTGTTTGTTTAAATGATGTGCAGATCATAAGTAGATGCTACTTTTGGACAGACAGTGATCAGAGTTCAGCTTGCGACTTACATCAGAGGTTCGGCTCCGGAGTTCATTTTTTATTTTTGCTTTGTAAATATGTTGTACAGATATGTATATACACGCAAAACTTGTGTTTGAATGTTTTTCAAACAATTTGCTTCTGCTTGTGTTTTGATTTTGAAAATGAAACCTGTTGGTCCGAGGTTTTGTATAAATAGCGTGTATATATTTTCTCTCTCCTTGTTTTAAAGATTTGATTTTTGATATCATTTCTTTATTTATATTTTTTATTAGGGAAAAAGGTTTTAAGTTTGAGTTCCACATTGCTTGATTGTTATATTGGTTGGAAAGAGAATAAAAAGAAAGAAAATGTAGAAAAACGAACCTAAAAATAAATGCAAAATAATAGAAAAATAAACTCACAATTAGTGAATGATTTAAAAAAGCGTAATTAATTGTGAGAGAGAAAAATAAAATGCAATTAATTAACATATACGTTAAAGCTTTAAATGAAAGAGAGAAAATAAAGAATTAATATGATAGGCATTTTTACACATTTAAATTGAAAATTAAAAATATCTATAAAAAATGGCATTCAAACATATGAAGATAAATGAATTTGATGGTAAATATTTTAAAAAAAAAATGGTGAATTACACTTTAATATTTTTTTTAAATATTCTTATGAAAATACTAGCGCATTAATTTTGTTAATAATAATATTATTCAGTACAACTAAAAAACACTAAACAAACTTGTAATTGAATAATAAGACTTCAATAAAAAAATAAAGTAGATGATTAATGGTATAAAAAATAGTGACACATTGTTTGGAAGATATTAGTAAAAAATATATAACAAATTTAAAGAGTGTGTAGCTATAGAAAATATTACATAATTATTAAAAATGAAACAATATTTAAAAAATAGTATTGGATAAAATTTTCTAAAAAATCTATAAAAAGTGTGCATCATATAATAGGATAAAACCAGATAATTATGCCAACTACCCACATTTAAGTTTCAATTTGTATGAATGTTCACTCATGTTGATGTTTTGTGTAAATACGTTTTAACGGTTTCAAAAATGTAAAAATGTTCGTTTAAAATTTTGTTTCATTAAAAATGTTAAAACCAGTTCAACAACTCGTTATGAAAAATCACGCTTGAAATTTCGCCTGGATTGGACGTGTTTCCATAATGACAGAATTCTTTTAAGAGCAAGTCTCTATTTTCACTCCAAACACTCAACTGCCTCTTCCTCTGTCTCATCATCGCTTTTCAAAAAGAATCTTCATTAGAACTCTCTCAATTAATCAAGGTTCTTTGTTCAAGCTTTTGTTTTTTTTTTTAAAATTAACCTTTTATACACCACCTTTGTTGATTTCTATGATTTTTTTTCATGCATATCATCTTTTACAATAGGTTGTTCCATTAAGCTCTTCGTAGTTTTTCACAAAAATCTATTCTTTTACATTTTTTGGATGATAACATATATACTTTATGATTATATACTACTTTTGTTGATTTTTGTTCCTTTTTCATGCATTTTATCGTTGGCATTAGGCTATTTTATTTAGTTCTCGGTAGTTTTTATAAAAATCTGTTCTTTTTGTGTCTTTTAAGATATTGTACCTATTTTATGATTTGTTTTGTTGATATTTATTTTTCTTTTATATAGGATGTCTTTGAAAAAAGATGGTGAAAAAAAAAGGAAAAATGCACTAGAATTGGTAAAGAAACATGTAATCATAATGAACACTAATGAACATTAGTGAACATGTAGATCATATCTTGTGATGAATAACTATTAACAAATATGATAATTATAAATTGAAAAATCACCATATATTATATTTGAATGATTTTTTTTTTGAGAAAACCGATTTTCTTCTTTACAAATATTCATAAAATGAACAAATATGTACAAAAATGAACTTTTTTCATTATCCACTTCGACTAAATTTTAGTGTCAATTATAATGATCAAATATCAACAAAACTGAACTTTGTTCATTCTGATTAAAACATAAAAACAAAATTACAATTTATGTATCATATGAAAAATATATTATAATTTAAAATAATTAAATCAAAATGATAAACAATAATAAATATGTTAATATTTATATATTCAAATTTCAATTGTTGAGAATTAATTATCAACGATTTTTCTTTAATTTAGGAGATTTTTTGGTAGTTTTTTTTAATTTAATAGGTAGTTACCAATTTAAATTTAATTGAATGTTGACAGTTAGCATAATATAGTTACATGACATTTTCATTCTTGTAAATTTGAAATCGGACATCCATACAAGAATAAAAATCGATAATGACATTTGCACAAATAAGAACAGATTGGACATTTATAATTACTGCAATCTACATCCTATAATTTTCCAGATTGAAACATTAAGGTAGCCCATATCCTAGTAATTAAGGCCCATTTTAATTCTGTAATTTGACCGGCCTTTATTGATCTATGTAGCATCCTTTCGAAATAACACAAAAAAACGGATTAGTTTCGATTATCCAATTAAAAAAAATAATATTAAAAAAAGAAATAAACGAGAGAATCTAATTGTTATAAAAAAGACAAATATATAAGTATTGAATAAATTTCCAACTATATTAAAACTGAATGAGACTTTATAACACGATATTAATTTATAACCCCACATATTCAT
>CANYCX014998229.1:0-16299 GCA_948193385.1 Breynia disticha f. nivosa | reverse complement strand
CTTTTTTTTGTTGTTTTGTTTTTTGGGGGTGTTTTTATTAGATATATTTTTTTCTTTCTTTCTATATATATATATATATATATATATATATATATATATATATATATATATATATATATATCCTCTCGATTTTAGTGGTGTTGTTATTTAAAAAGGAAAAAAATGGGTGCGAAAATCGAGGTTAAACGAAAAATGAATTTACCAAAAATGGGGTTAACAGTGTCATTCCTCTGTTGTGTGCGATAGAAGATTTTCACTGCTGCGTGCTATGGTGGACAGAAACCCATGATCATCCTGTGTGGATTTGCATTAGCATTGACATTGCATACATTTGCATTCATACAATGCTATGAGATCTGTGTGATCTGGATTACTGTGTGCTTAAGTAAAGGAGATCCTGTGTGGACTATAAATATCTGTGTGTTATAGAACCTGTGTGGTTCGTGATTGTTGTGTGCTCTCCTATGTGGATATTGATCTGTGTGATCGTAATGTTGTTGTGTGCTATATTGATGTTTTATGTGAACAAATTGTTGTGTGCTGATATGGTTATGTTTTTACTGGTATAATTTGGTGTCATAGGGAGAAAGAAGTTAGGCACGTCCTCGTGCTGATTTGTATTTTTCTCCTGCACATCATTTTATCTAAATGAAGCTAAGAATACTTACTGAGTATGTTAAATACTTACCCTCGTGTTTGTTTAAATGATGTGTAGATCGTAGGTAGTTGCTATTGCTGGACAGTAACAGAGGTGATCAAAGTTACAGAGCTTTACGTCAGAGGTCCGGCTCCAGAGTTTACTTTTGATTTTTGTTTTGTACATGTGTTGTACATATATGTATATACACGCAACTTTGAGTTTGAATGTTTTCAAACTATTTAGCTTCTGCTTGTGTTTTGAGTTTAAAAATGAAATAGGTTAGGCCGAGGTTTTCTATAAATAGCATGTATATATTTTCTCTCTCCTCTTTTTTTTAAGATTTAATTTCAATATCATTTCTTTATTTATATTGTTTATCAGGAAAAATGAATTTTAAATTTGAGTTCCACAAACACACAATGTTAACTTTATAATTATGAGTGCAAAATTCAAATGAGTCAAGTCGTTTGTATTCTACTCTAAACATTCAAATATTCGAATTGTAAACTCGTGAACATATTAATTTAATAAATTCATATATTTATATGCATATAATAACTAAATACACGCAATTTTCAAAATGCATACAGTATAACATTTTATAATTGATTATGCTATAATATTCAATAAATATTAACAAAATTCCTATTTTAACATCAATCATACTCTTATTTTAGTTATTGAACTCTAAAGTAAATTCGTGTTCAAAATCGTGCTCATTATATTTTTAATTAACTGAATTGAAAATTTTAAAAGCTTGACTTTTTTTTGTCTGAACTACACAGTATCCCCTTTTTCAGTGAGAATTAATCCGAGATCAAAATTAGAGGTACAATTCCTATCTTGTGAGGACATCTCCGTTAAAATTCGATCTTGGGAGGACATTAAACTACACCTCACAGCGAGACTGAATTATTAACTCAACTAATACCTTATGAATTTTAAAAGTTGGACTTATTCTGCTCCATTGCATCCCTATTGATAATATATTCTCATGCTACTCTATCTTGACAAAAATATTAAATAATCATAAATATTAGCAAAACTTAGAATCGAGCTTGTTTTCCGAGTATGAAAATGCTATAGAAGAATGAGAAAATCATAAGAGAATTGCACATAAACTGCTACATTCAACTGTTTATAGTTTCAGAACTAGTCGCAAAAATAATTTTAGCACTACTTAGTAAAAGCAACAGGGTTTTCATCATAAGCCCTTTCGGTATTTGTGTTTATATGTTACTTGAAGCAACCTTGAAGTGATGCAGTTTGACTAAGCTATAAACGTACATCTTGCTAAGTTTCACAGATGCACCTGAGTTTGAAGCTATTTTTGATTAATCTAAAAGATTAAATGTTTTGTGCTTAGTAACTGTAAAGTGCAAATCTTTTTTAGTGTGAAAAGAAATATCAGTAGAATTGTAAGCTGCTGCAGAGTTTGCAAGATTGAATGATCGTGAAGCAAAGACGACATCATGTGTTTTCATTACTTCTTTACAAATTCGGAGGAAGAGATCACTAATAGTCTTGCCTATTCCCGGTCAGGTTTGTGTCGTGTGAATCAGTGTTGAACTTAAATGAGTCAACTCCGTACAACTTAAACTTATTTAAAATGTACTGAAACCTAAATCATTTAATTTTTTATGTATCGTGTATCGTGTCGATTTTTCAGTTCTATTAAAATGTCAAGAGGTTTCATGTGGTACTGTTTTAAGAGTTAAACTTCTATTTGTCCATATTTCGATAAACAAATTTTTTACTTTTCATTTCAAATCACATAAAAAATGAGCACTAAAATTCACATTTTGAATAAACATGATTATAACATACAAAGCTAGGTTAAGGAATATGAATTATGAATTACGTGTTATTTATAATTGCTATCAAACAAATTAATTTTAGTTATTTAACATAATTTTTGTATATATTTATTTATATGTTTCAATTAAAATATTTTAAATATTTTATTATTTAAATTATTAATAATTTTTTAATAAATTTTTAGTAAGTTATAAAGGATCAAATCCCCCAAACATTGAGACAACATAAAATCTGTAGCTCTAGTTAAAGTATGAACACTCAATTTACAGATCTCCACACATAGTGAATATTAACATCACTTGATAAAGAGACTAAATGTTGATAGTCATGTATTAGTTGACCAAATGTTCATACTATTGAAGATTTCCGTAAATTGAACATCAGACTCAATGTGTACCCTACTAAGAGAGGACTCAATACACCATGACAACGCTTCTTTGATAGCCATAGCTTTAGCAACCTTCGGCTCAAACACAACTTCAATCCTCGAGCATTTTAGTGCTAACGAACGGTCCATCAGCGTCTCTTAATACACATGCCCATGAACTGCGTTTGATCCCTAGAAGTCTGCAACTTCACAATTAATTTTAAGCTTCGTTACAGTTGGTTTGCATAATGATTCAGGAGTGTCCGAGCATCTGGTTTACTGCACAACATCATTGTTGGTCAGGTGTTTCCGTTTGTAAAAACACATAATTATGTTTGTAGACAATTTGCCACCAACCTCCACATAAAGCAATGTCTGCCTTATTAATCCAGTTTTATATCATAGATACCTTGGGGAATTTGTGTTAGCCATCAGTATGCACTTTTAAGTCTGCATAATTTTCAAGTGGAATCAAATTAACAAATACAGTCTCTCCATCCAAAGGGCATGGATTTGTAAAGGACCCCACCAAAGCACCATTCCCTATAACTTTAATGCTCCCCTTTCTTAACATTGGAAGAACCTTCATAATGTCAGTCCAGATAAAACTTGGTGATCCTTAAGGCTAGCATAAAAAAACCTTGACTTCAGGAAGTATCTACCTCGATACGCTCTAGAAATCGAGGAGTCAGGAAGAGTTAATATTCGCCTCTTTTGTTAGCTACTAAAGCTAAGCTAAACTCATACAATCTCTGAAATCTCATTCTGCCAATAGCTTTTGGCTTACATAGACGCTCCAATGATTGCCAATTAATTCCCTTTTTATCCATTCCACTCCCCATCAAAAAGAACTCATCATTTATTCCAACTCCGAGCACAAATCCTTTGGCAGAATATGTACACTTGTTGTGAGATAATTTAGGAGAGCTTGTGCCACTACTTTCAATAGTACCTCCTTCTCAATTCTAGATAACAATCTACTGCTCCAACTGTATAACCTCTATTTGATTCTGTCCTTCATGAACTTGGGATGGTTTTGTTATTGAGCTTTGCATGAAAAATTGGTATTTGGGATATTTATGTTATTTTTCTAACGTCTTAGGAAAATATTTTAACAGCTACTATTTAATTAAAGTCACTAAATTTAACTTAATGGTACCATGCAAATTACTATGTTGGAGGTTGGCAAATCCGAATGTTTACTTCAATCAGATTCAAATATTAGCAACAAAATCAGATATTGAATATTAACTGTAAATTTTAATTTTCTTGAAAATGTTTAACTAGTCAAAATAAAATATTAAAAATATTAAGTAATTTTCTTGCAAATGTTTACCAAACTAAATTTAATTTAAAGATATAGCGAATCAAACATTGAATATGCACAGAAAATTAAACTATAGATTTTTTATATCTGTTTTTTAATATTTTTATTCATTATTTTGTGTTTTGTTTATTTAATAGAAATAATATTTTTTTAAAAAATATTTGTTCATAAAAACTAAATTTTTGTTATGGTAAAATTAAAATTTGAATGTCTAACTCTATCTCTAACTTTATTGCAATTCTATCTCTATTTCTATAGAATATTTATCGTTTTATAATTTTTATCTTTATGCAATTCTTCTCCTATAAATAAGGAGTCATATTCAATAGAAATAACACAATTTTTATTCTCCTCATGTTATTTTATAACACGTTATCAGCACGAGCTTTCTCCCTTTTTATTCCCATCACCATTCCTACCCTTTTTATTATGGTAAGCTCTCCAAAACAAGTTATTATTTTATATTACTATACTGTGTTGATTTGATTAAGACTGAGGATTGTGCTTTAGTTTGATTGGTTTAAGGTGTAGAACCACAAATAACTCTAGAAGCAATGGTTAAATAGAGCCATTGACAACCGATAATTTTTTGCAAAAATAAGAAGATAGAACAACGACACACAATATAGAGTCATTGACCCTAAACATCTACATCCACTACCTAATCTCCCACTTAGAATTTTGGCAAACTCTTCACTATTACCTCATTTTCAAGCTTAGTGAGAACTTCCTTACTTGATTTCCAGCTCAAGTTACCTTACACTTTAATTTGATTTACGGTTCAAATCCCACCTTACAAGAGTGATGAACTATTCTAGAACATTTGACAATGAACAATAAAAAGCTTGAGAGAATTTGATATTGATGTGTTGAAGCTTTGGAATGGTAGTCTCTATCTCACTCTTCTAAATATTGTTTCTTTTATACCTCCTTTTAAAAATATAGACATTAGGCACAAAGTATGTCCCCAATGAAATCCTTGATAGAAATCCTTAAGTAACTTGATGTTATGGTCGACTAATAATTCTTCTAGTCGAGTAGCTTTCATTTCAGTAGCTATTTTGACATAAAACATTGTTGGTCTACTCGAGTAGCTACTTTCTTGGTTGACTAACAAACATCTTTAATCGATTAACAAGTCCTATTTAGACAACAACATTCAAATTTGAACTCCAATTATTAGCATGTCGCCCTAAGTCTAATTTGTTGATGATTATGTCTATTAAGCATGCTTTTTCCCCCAGAAAGTCGTTATACTTAACTTTTGCTGAAAAACACCAGTCTACTCTATTAGGTGTATGCCTAGTCAACTGAAATTTTCCCCAGTCTGCATACGTGAGTCCAATTGTTCTTATTTGAATCCAAGCTGGTTCCTGGTGTAACATTCTCATCGTAAAACCCTATATTAGTTAAATTATTAATATAATTAAGAACGAATTAGATAAATAATGAATAAGCTATGCTATTTGGGAATGAATATATATAAATAATAGATATCGAATATCTATGAATTGTTAAAACTGTTAGAGTGTGAGATTTTTGATATGACGTGCAGGGGTTACACATATATTACGATGCTGATAGTTGAAGTATTTTGAATGATGTTAGGATTATTATTAGACGAGAATATGTATGGAAGAAAGTTTGAGTTATATTCTCGATAGAAATTATCTGTAAATTAGAATCAAATATATATAATCGGAGAATTTTTACAGAATTACATGGAGAGTGTGGAGTTCAAATTTTAAACTCAAATATTCCCAAATTTGCGCCCCATTTAAATAATATAAGAATAAAGATGGAAAAGATAAACTCATACTTAAATATAGATAAAAATCTCATATATAGGCATATCTCGAACTCGAGCCCAAAACCATTTTTAAGCAAAATACACACATAAACCAGCAGGTGAAAAATATCATATATACATATATGTACAAGTCTGTACAAAACAAAAGCTAAATAAAACACCGGAGTCGGACCTCATACAGAAATCTCGATATGCCTCTGATCAACAGCTCGTAAGTCTAATGCAGCTACCTACGATCTGCATCACAATTCAACATTCAAACAGGTGAGTATTCACAAATGCTCAGTAAGTAGAAATCAGAATATTGAATAAATAAAGTGCAGGGGAACAACACGAGGTCGTGCTGGATGAACACGAGGGCGTGCTCAACAGCATTCCCAGTTGACACGTCGTGCCAAATCAAACGCAAGCTGTGTTCATATAACACAAACCCAGGTAACACGATCGTGCTACCTTAAAGCACGAGGGCGTGCTCATACACAATCACAGAATGACCCAGCAACACGGGGTGTGCCGGTCAGCACGTGGTCGTGCTGAGCTACTGTTTTGGTACTTTACAATCTGATCTCATTAAGTTTCTTAGCAAACAAATTATGCATAGGTATAAACCTATCCAGCATCAAATATATAACAATCACACAGTGTTCAAACTCATCGAACACATAATCACACTAGTTTGAATCATAATATGGTCAAGTACCAAACATGCCATCACATATGAATTCATATCATAATCAACAACATACATATATAGATAGCACAAATCAATGCTCATATGAATGCTATAATCTCGTGTATGCAATGAATCTCACGCACACACATGTGAATGCCCGGGGCTTACATCCATCGGCGTCTCACCGGCATTGCGAGTCTCACGCGGCATCACGAGTCTCACGTGGCATCGAGCGTCTCACTCGGCATCATGAATAAATCACGGAATCGTCAGGAATCTCTCAACCGACATGTCAGGAGTCTCTCAACTGACAGTGCGCGTCTCACGTTGTATCCTCTGTAGCACAGTGTCACACAAAACATGCAACACAATGAATGATTATATACATTCAACATGCTACATAATAATCTCATATGTATGCTCAAATCAAGCAAGTCTCATGCTCAATATATACATGCCAAAGCAAGTCACACGCTAACATGTTAACCATAAGTCAACAATATGTCAATCAGGCATATAATCAAATAGAGCATACCGATCGCAATCGCAATCAATACTCATATCAAAACAAGCTAAAAATCACATCAAGCTAATTATGTTTCACATAAACATAAACATATGAGTATTTTAGTTCTCTTTTAAAACTTTTAAGCTTTATGTCTTTTATCTCTTTTTCCTTTAAGTATAATAATGCTTAACTAAGGAAATTACTTACGAAACTACTCAATACTCGTAAGTATAAAGGTAGCAAGTGGAAACCACTTACCTCAGAATTCATGCAACTAAGCACTGCTTCCACCGCTAGCTACCATGATGTAGTATGTTATGACCATGCGTAATTGGTAAGCCTGGCAGAATTATAGAGAGATTGAAAATTTAAGCATGATGTGGCTAAGCTCAAGGATTAAATAGGATTAGAAGAAGGAGTGGAAACTGGGAAATTTAGAGTGAACAGAGAGAAGTTACAAGAGAGAATAGAGGGGAAAGAGAGCGAGATAGAGAGAGATATCAAAGGAAAAAAAGAGAGGTATTGTGAGATTTACTTAGAAAATTGTACTAGAAATATACGATCCAGCATAGGATTGAGCTGGGCATTGGTTTGCTAAATTAGTAAAGGAAATATACGGAGGAGACAGTAAGAACTTACAAAGTTATATAAAGTTTATCGATAATTAAACATAAAATTTAGTTCAGAACTAGAATTGTTGATAATTGATGAAAATACAAAATTGATAGAATTGAAATAGGAGCATGTATATTAATACGTCGTTTATATTGATTTTTATAGAAATTTCGTATATGATTATATAGGATGACAAGCTAGGCGAGCGGGTCAGAATCAGAACTCATGTCACTTTGAGTATTTCAGCTAGCAGACATTGTATTAAGTCCCGACCCAGTCAGCGACCCGAATAGGAAATTAGGTCACTGGGTCACTGGTCGGACCAGATAAATAATAATTATATTAAAAATAATTATTAAATATAATAATTTAAGATAAAATAACTATTTAATTAGGAGAGTATCCTCAAACTAATCAAACACAAAAGTTTTAACATAGTTTTAAGTTCAACATCCTTTAATCTTAATAAATAAGTCTAAATCAATATTATCTAGTCGAAGAATATGACTCAATGAACAATTTATTATCAATTATTGTTACAAAATGCGCAAAAACAAACAAGTCTAATATGTTTGTATGCATGAGTAAGTCATGCCATAATTAAGAAGTTATTAATGAAATATAGCATCATCAAACATACAATGGGATGATGAAAGACAAAATGAACATTAATAAAATTTTATGTATAAAAAAACAAACAATTAAAAAACATATTCTCTAAGCAGTCTTTTATAAAAAAAGTAAATATAAATGACAATTATAACTTATGCAATTTACTACATACATTTATTTATTAAATACATGAATTTATATATTTCATAAAATCAAAAAAAAAAGAAAAAAATCATAAAAATTAAATTCAAACGAAATAAGGGTGAATATGGTTGTGCAACACTCAAATTGATCATAAAAATTGGTAAAATGTGTGAAAACTTAGGTTTCAATTATTTTTTTTGTCAAATGTCGGATTTTATATTAACAGGCCAGTCACAGGTTACAGTCGAATTGGCAAGGTCGAACGAGTTTTACTGGATTTTATGTCATTTCGATCCTTAGTGTCAACCCAGACCGGTTTACCAACCGGGTCACCCTGTTTTCAATTCGAGCGATTGGGTCGATCTGGGTTTTATAACACTGCTAGCAGGTGAGTAGTCTAACTCACTTTTAAATATGATTTAATATGCAATATTAATATGTGATAGTAAATGATTAATTTGTATTATATACATGAATGTGATTGAATGATAAATGCAAAGTCAAAGACAACAGATACACGTTTATACTAAATGGTTTGTATTAGTACGTTTACGATATACGATATGTGATTGGTATTGATACGATTGGTGGAGAGTGTTATTGGTGGTGATCATATGATCGATCATACGAGAGACAGAAGTATATTATGGTAGACGAAAGAACATTAGGTAGATGGAAGTATAAACAGAGATACAAAGTTATTTATTATTTGTTGCATGATTAAAAAGAACAGGTCATACGAGTGCAAGATTATATGATTCTAATAAATATGAAAAGGTATGATATAAATTGTAATTATATGAACAGATAAGATTGTTATAAGATCACAAAGAATATGAGATTTAGCTTTCTTATATGTATTACAATTTATTTCTTGTATATTGACTACTCACTAAGCTCGCAACTCATCAACGTACGATATATTTTGTTTTCAGGATCAGATAGATAATCGATGTAGATTACAAGGGACCTATTCACTACAAAATTTAACGATAGTCATTTTAATGACGCTTTGTTTCCAATTTGAGGAGAGAGAATAAGCAATTAAGTAAATAAATAGCCTGAAATGAGCATCATTAAACCATCTTGATACTTAACAAACAAATATGAACTAAAAGTTCAAATGTTTATTCATTCACAAAGTATAATAAACCAATCACTATATGCATCTTGTGATTTAAAATGAGTTACAAAATCACACATACCAACTCAAAATACTCAAATTAGAATGATGTCTTAGTAGGACAACAAGTTGATAATACAACAAATGAGCACTTAATACGCCAAAAGCATGGTACACCACTTGGTTCTAAAGATAAAAATCTAAGAAAGAGTTAAACAAAATGACATTCTCAATATTACTAATGTTTCTGAAGAGACTGGAAATAATAACATAGTTGAAAAAATAACTCTTGAAGAAGTTCAAATATGTAAAAATAATGAGATCTTAATAAATTATGCCATACAGGGAAAAGTTTGACGGAATTTTCCATCAAAATTTGATGGAAAATAATTTTCATCGAATTTTCACAAGAAATGTTGTTGGACCGGTGACCAGAGTATTTTGTTGAATTTTGAAAGAACATGTTTTGTCAAATTTTGACGGAAAATTTGGCTAGATTGGTGATTAGCCGGTTGATAATTGAGATTTTCGTCGAATATTGACGGAAAATTTTCCGTCAAAATTTGACGGAAATAATTAATTAAATAAAAATAATTAAAATTAATTGTATTAGTTGTATAATGTGGATAAAAAATAAAATATGAACCCGATATAAGTAATTAAATTTTGATTGTTATGTATTGATAAATTTTTATTAGAATTCAAATGAAATATTGAAATTGAAACAATAAAGAATAAGTTATTATTAAGAAAATAATGTGATTGAAATAATAAGATTTAAAAAAACAATAAGATTGAAAAACAGAATAAAATTTAGTAAAGAAAAAATACCTTAAGTAATTTTATGAAATAAAAAGTTGTCCCTAGAAAAAATATTAAAAATAATAATAATTATTATTAAATAAAATGTAAAGACTAAAATATATAAACTAAATTTAAAGGGAGAAAAGAAATAAAAGAATTATTGTTAGTGAGAGAACCGTAAGTGAGATTATGATACTGATAGTGTTATATATATAGGTAAAATTTAAGAGGAAAAAGTGAAATTTAGGAGGAAAAAATTAAGAGAGAATTGGAGAAATTTGAAGTTGATTCTTAATTTTGCGTTGAATTCAGTGCAATTTTCCGTCGAATTTTGATGGAAAAATATGACAATTTTTCCATTGAATTTCAATGTTTTATTCATGTATTTTTTTTGTCTCATGTCTTTTTTCAGTCAAAATTTGATGCAAAATTTCGTCGAATTTCGACGCTATATCCAGGTGTTTTTTTCCGCCTTTCTAGTTTTTTCCCAGCCAGTACTTTTTTCGTCAAATTTCGATGCGAAATTCCTTCGAATTTCGACGCTATATTTAGGGATGACAATTAGACTTGATACTCATTGGAAATTCGATTTCTGTCCCCATTTTGACCGGAGAATACTCTGTTTGACCGGGTACGGGGACAGAGATTCTCCGATTGGAAAATTTGGGGACGGGAGCGAGAATGGTACTCTCTCCATCCTTGCGGTGAATCCTTGTCTCCGTCCCTATTGAGTTCTTTGACGGAGAATTCTGTCCTATTATTAATATATTTATTACATATATTATGTATATATATATTTGTTATTATTATACCTATAATATGCATAATTATTTTTTACTAAACATTATATTATAACTTTAATTATATAAATATATTTTGTTTATATATAATTATTTTTTAAAAAAATTAATTTTGGATTTAAAAACGGAGGGATCCTCGAAACCTGACAAGGACGGGGATGACATCCAAAATACCATCCCCAATGGGAACGGAGACGAGGACGGGGGATTGTTTTAAAATTCGTAGACGGAAATAGGGAAGAGGAAAGGGGTCCCTGGATGTCCCCGTTTCCGTTGTCATCTCTAACTATATTCAGTTTTTTTCTCCTCTCTTGCTTTTTTCCAGGTCGGTGCTCTTTTTTCGTCAAATTTCGACCAAATGGTGTTTCCATCGAAATTCAACGAAACGCCTTCGTTGGAAATTCATATATTTCTTGTTGTGTTGATGAGTTGATTATGATTGGAACTTATGAAGAGTTAACACAAACAACTTTTTTGAGTTCAAAGTCTTAACACCATAATTTATAGTAAATTTATAATTGACCTCTTTCTATGAGTAAAATGTTGCCTCACTGTAATTGTTCAATTGTATGATATCTGAATTTAACAGTAGCATGAAATATTCGTTATAAATTTGATATTCTTCAATTTCTTATTCTACTATTATGGTGACATATGTCAAGAATTTTTAATAGAAGATATTTGAATTTTTTAAGTGGATTATATATTTTAGATTTGTTTACTTGTTATTCTTAAGTTTTAGAAAATTATAGATTAGGCTGTGAACATTTACAGGTTATTGTTCGAGAGTTTTATTTCTTTTATGTCAAACTATCTCTTGATGAGAAGCGAAACTTTATAAATCTAATAGCTTTTGATGAAGAGATAATACATCAAAGGAGATACAACTAAACATATTTATGCAAAATTCTTCTTTACATATGATATTCAGAAAAAAGGAATTGTAGATGTTTGTCAAATTCTTTCCATCAACAATCCTGCAGATTTGAAGTAAGGAATTGTTCACAAGATTGACATGTGTAGACTTAGAATATTTGATAGAAATCATATATGCATGAGGAGGAGAACTTTACATATTATACTTCTTTTTCCTTCGGAAAATTTTTATCCGATATCAAAATTTTTAACGAGACAGTATTAAAGTATATATTTTTAGACATTCAAAGAGAGTGTTATATAAATATTAAAATTTGAATGTCTAACTCTATTATAACTCTTATATCAATTTTTATAGCCTCTTTGTAATTTTCATGTAATTTTTTCTTATAAATAAGAGTAATATTCAATATAAATAACACAATTGTTATTCTCTTCATATTATTTTATAATAATTTTAAAATTTTGTTTTTTAAAAATTATATTTTCAAGTATTTAATAACTATAAAAATATAAAAAAAATATACTTAAAATTTAAAAATTTGAAAAACTATATAATTTGATGGTATATTTTGCATAAGTTGAGTATAAATAGTGTTTGTAGGAGAGTTGATGAGTTGCCACACAATTTGGTGTCTTTCGTTTCTTTGGTTCTCCTTCCAGTAGCAAAGTCTTTCCTTCCAATTCCCTTTACTTTGCTAAAAAGCCAAACCCAACAGAATCAATAAAACGATGTCGTTGGATCTGATACTGAAAGCGTCGTGCAGTGGGTGTGGATCGACGTCGGATTTATACGGAAGCAATTGCAAGCACATGACTCTCTGCTTAACATGCGCCAAAACCATGGCTCAAAACTCCGCTAAATGCTTAGATTGTGGCCAAGTTATCTCTCGTTTGATTCGAGTATTTTCCTCCTTTCACTTTCTTTTATTCTTTTACTAATTTAACTCTTCTTCTTTGCCTTTTCTTATATTTCTTGGAATTTTTATGTTTCTTGTTAGGGTTTGTTATATTTGTACCACTATATTGCTCTAGTTTGACTGAGATGAAGATCTTGTAACCAATATGTTTGGGTTTTGTTAATTATTTGTGTTAATTTTCTTGTTTGTTTTAACATGTATGATTTTTTTGAATTTTAGGAGTATAATGTTCGAGCTAGTCCGAGCAGTGATAGGAATTACTTCATAGGAAGGTTTGTCACAGGAATCCCCAGTTTTTCCAAGAAGAAAAATGCTGACAACAAATGGTCTCTTCATAAAGACGTACCCCAGGGGCGTCAACTTACTGACGCATTGCGGGTATTGCGTCTTCTTTAACGAATTATTTACTGTCTGATTTTAGCTTTCTTTTGTTTTGTAATATTCCATATTGTATGGGCAGACAGGTTTTGGTTGAACTTTTTTGAGGATTATATTGTATGTTTGATGTAATTTAACTTGGCAGTTTGTTTTCCATTGATTATCAATCATATTTTGGATTTAGAAACAAGGTTGTTTTTGCGCATGCGTTTTTCTATGGTGAAGGGAAATGTATTGAGTTGTTTTTGGTATTCCCATATTGATCCAAAATAAAGCATGTTCTGTGATTTATATGAGAATAAGTGTGTGCAAACATTTGTTACTTGGAATTTAATCACTGGAGGCGAACTATCTACTTTCTGCTTTGAGGATGATGCTTGACTTAGCTAACACTGAATTTAGTGAACATTATTTGAACCAGTAGCATGGTAGTTTCTGTCTGGTTTTTGAGCTTATTTCTATGTACTTTTCCAATGTGCAGGAGAAATTCAAAAACAAACCCTGGATGTTAGAGGATGAAGCATGCCAATTTCAGTTCCAGGGACATCTTGAAGGTTCACAATCAGCAACTTATTACCTATTGATGCTGAAAGACAAAGAGTTTCATGCTATTCCTGCTGGTTCTTGGTTGGTAAACTATGATATTTTGGGTCTACTGTTGAAGACATTTTGCAACATGTTTTTGTTCTGTAAATTCTGTGCCTCTTACAAATTAGTTTAGTTGGCATTCATCACTTATTTGACTGTGTGAAGTTCTTGCCTGAAGATATGGGGACATTTATATAATTTTTGTGGTGATCAATGATTTTCCGGCTAGTTCTTCATTCCAGCATCAGAAATTGGTCTTGTTAAATGGCTTCAAATTTTCTTCAGGTACAATTTTAACAAGGTTGCGCAATATAAGCAACTTACCCTGGAGGAAGCAGAAGAAAAGATGAAGAACAGAAGAAAGACAGCTGATGGTTATGAAAGATGGATGATGAAAGCTGCAAATAATGGAGCTGCTGCATTTGGTGAAACCGAAAAGTTTGATGATAAGGAGGCTAGTGCAAGTGGTGGAAGAGGGGGACGTAAAAAGTCATCTGGCGATGATGATGAAGGCAATGCCTCTGACAGAGGAGAGGAAGATGAAGAAGAAGAGGCAGCAAGGAAGGATAGGCTTGGACTTAACAAGCGGAGCGGTGATGATGATGAAGAAGGGCCGAGGGGAGGAGACCTTGATATGGATGATGATGATATTGAGAAAGGTTAGGACTTCCATTAAAATAAAGTTAAATAAACAATTACTTTTCATGCAAGTGCTTCTGTTCTGTGAAGTGACTAGGTCTTCTTGATACTTGTAGTTATTTTTTATTTTTTGTAGTGTTAAGAAGCCTTTGTTTTAGTTTTAAATTCTTCATCTGCAGGATTACTTTCTTCCTAATGTCATTTCTTGTTTCAGGTGATGACTGGGAGCATGAAGAAATCTTCACTGATGATGATGAAGCAGTTGGCAATGATCCTGAGGAGAGGGAAGATCTGGCACCTGAGGTTCCTGCTCCTCCCTCGATTAAACAAGTATGTATTTGTCTCCTAGCTCCAAATGCATAATAAATCTGTATACTTTGGGTTTATTTTTTCCCATCATCATAATACTGGAATTTTTAGGTAATCTCTATATTTCATAAGTGTGTTTTACAGGCCTATATATACAGCTCTACTAACATAATCTCAGGGATATTCCCTACTGATTTCTAGTAATTAACTTATCTAATATACAACTAACTTTCCTTCTAACTATTGATAACGGTAATTTCCTAAATGGGAAGATCACGTTCACATTCTGGTTTCCACACTCCCCCTCAAGCTGACTTGTAGATGTCCTCCATCTTCAGCTTGCCGACCAGTTTGTTGAACTGATCTTGTAGTAGACCTTTAGTTAATATGTCTGCTGTTTGTTGTAAAGTCGGAACGTAGGTGATGCATATGTCTCCTGTATCCACTTTTTCTTTGATAAAGTGTTTGTCGATTTCAATATGCTTGGTCCTGTCATGCATGACATGATTATGTACTATTGAAATGGTTGCTGTATTATCACAGTAAAACTTCATAGGAGCCTTAGTAGCAACATCCAGTTCCTTTAGCACTCTTCTAACCCAAATGCCCTCACAAATTCCTGAAGCCAAAGCCCTTAGTTCTGCCTCTGCACTACTCCGAGCCACCACACTTTGCTTTTTGCTCCGCCAGGTTACCAAGTTACCACCAACAAAAGTACAATATCCTGATACGGATCTTCTGTTGTTTTTGTCCCCAGCCCAGTCTGCATCAGTGTAGACTTCAATGTCCATTCCTGTTCTTTTCTTTATCATTAATCCTTGTCCCGGAGTCCCCTTAAGATACTTTAGAACTCTGTGAGCTGCGTCAAAGTGTTCCTGTCCTGGGGCGTGCATAAACTGGCTCAGCAGGCCCACGGCAAATGCAATGTCCGGCCTTGTATGAGACAAATAGATCAATCTTCCCACTAAGCGTTGGTACTTTTCTGTCTATAATTTTCCCTGGAGCTGTTGGTTGCAATTTTAGATTTGCTTCCACAGGAGTATCCGCAATTTTACATCCTAGAAACCCTGTTTCTGTTAGTAGATCTAGGATATATTTCCTCTGATTAATAAACACTCTTTTCTTAGACCTGGCAAATTCCATGCCGAGGAAGTATTTTAGCTTCCCCAGGTCTTTGAGCTCAAACTCCTTTCCCAACTTGTGCTTCAGACCTTCAATCTCCTTCACATCATTTCCTGTGATTATGATGTCGTCTACATACACAATAAGTACTGTCTTCTTGCCTTCCGAACCCTTCTTGTAGAACATGGTATGGTCTGCTTGACTTTGAGTGTAACCCAACAGCTTA
>CANYCX014995531.1:0-16905 GCA_948193385.1 Breynia disticha f. nivosa | reverse complement strand
ATACAGACAACTCTTAAATCTTCTAGAGTTGTTAAATCTAAACCCACCCAAGGCAGGAACATAAAACTCAAACAAAAATTGAGATCAATAAACTCAAACAAAAGTTGAGAGCATCACTCCGGGAAGATCGGAGAAGTTCCGGTCGATCTTGGCCGTGACAGTGGTGGAGGCGTGGCTGTGCGTGGAAGAGTAGCAGGCTGGCGGTCCGAGGAGGAGAGGAGGCCGAGAGAGATCTGGCAAGGGGTGGCTGTGACGGCGAAGAAGATAGATCCGAAGAGGGAGGTAGCAGCGAGATCCGGCGGAACAGGACAGAAAAGAGAGAGATCCGACGAGGGGTGGTCGTGGCGAGGGGGTGACTGTGATGGTGGTGGCCGGAGAGATCGACACCAAGAGGAGGGTAACAGCGAGAGGGGGGATCGGAGAGTGGGTCAGGAGAGAAGGGGAGAAGAAGGGGGGAAGGGGAAGGGGAAGGGGAAGGGGGGGGGGCGGCGGCGGCGGCTAGGGGGGGGGGGGAGGGCAGGAGAGCTACATTGCTAGGGTTTGAGAGAGATCATCATGCCATTTTAATGAATGCATTTGGTTAAAAATAATTTCTCTATATTAACTACTCTCTACTCGTGTTTGCTTGGGGTTTGAAACCATACAAATTAATAATGTTATTTTCTCGTTGATTTATTTCGTTCTCAATCTTTATGTTGATTCAATACACACTTCTAACAAATTTACAACCAAAGAGGGAATTTACTAATTATTTTCCTTCTTTAAATATAAACACTCACCTTAAATACTCCAATAAGCGATTTTCTTTTTCCTTTTCACGAGCCTTCTTTTAAATTTGATTAATAATAATAATAATAATAATAATAATAATAATAATAATAATAATAATAATTATTATTATTATTATTATTATTATTATTATTATTGTTGTTGTTGTTGTTGTTATTGTTGTCGTTAAATATGAATTTGCATATTATAGAAAGCAATTCAGTGAATAAGCAAATTATTGGGTTGATTAATTTTTTTTAGACATGGAGTCACACACAAAGTATAAATTTTAGTTTAATACATGACGGAGAGTGTTTGACGACAAGACATATTAGAATGCTTCAAAGTGTCGACTGAGTTGCAGATGAAGATACAGAAGATTACATGGGTGTGTATAACTGTGTAGCTTGGCATCGTGTTTTACGAACATGTAATTATCCGTGTAATATGTTACATAAGGTTACACGAAAAATTAGATGGACGTGTCTTTAATCGTATAATGTTAGTTCAAAAGGCTGTATGGATTACACGACCGGGTCCATCCTATGTCTTAAAAGACACAATCGTGTAGTTGGGGCACACATTTAAATATAGGATAACTTTAGGGCTTTGTGTAGATTGTTTGATGTAAAGTTATATATAGTGACTTGTATTTATCTCTTATAAGTTTTTTGGCTTCCGTCTTTTGGTGGCTGATAATAAAATAATTTATCTCTCTATTTGTGTACATAAATTACTTTGATTGAACCACGTAATTCCTATGCATCCTCTTTATTTTCGCATTACTTCTATCACATAAATTCCTAACACAAATTAACTTTTAAGTCAATAAATACTAAACAAAATTATTCCAATTTGTTAATTAAACATTACTTGTCACTCCTTTTGATGAGTTGCTTATCACTAATTGATACTAACCTTTGGTATTAAAACATTTTAGAAAATCACGTCAACGTTCTAATTATTCAATATATAGATTTAAATACAGCACTAACACATCGAGAAATCAAAACCAAGACACAAAAATCATCCTACTATTACTACAACTTGATATAATTAAAACCAAAAGGTAGGTGAGATGGTATCACTTAAGTGTATCATTGAAGATTTTTCTGGAAAATTAATAAAATTATATGTGCATTTATATGCTACTAAACTAGGGAAATTGCTATATTTATTTATACTCTAATGTTATAGCTCACACACCTCCACTACAAATATTTATGCATATACAGCTCACTCTATAGCCTAAATTTGATATAAATATAAGTGATTATTGATTACATTGTTAGGGCATGGAAAATAATTAAACATGAAATTGAAGGTCCTGCTTAATTACATATGGTTTTGTGCCATTAGGGTTCATTTTAATCAGATTGCTTCACATGATTGGAATAGCTTTATTATTATGACACACATCTACTTAATTAGGCTGATTAAAGATCATATTAGATTTGTTTATTTTTTGCAAAATTTATTTTTCCATGTAATATGTGAGAGCATGTTGTAAATTAAAAAGTTTTATTGCCAGATACTACAAGGAAAATGTCATTTCCGACCAAATTTTTCTGTTGAAAAATTTGCAACAATTTTTTTATTTGTGCAGAAAAATTCTGACGAATTTTTTCGGAAATTTCCGACCAAACTGTTAAGAAGAACTACATTTTTTTGAGAAATTTTGTCCGAATTCGGTTGTCCTAATTTTTTTCCTTGTAGTGAGACCGTTATTTTAGCGATTTAACTAAATTCTAAGAGAAGTTTTAACCACTAAAAATAAACAAATTTTAATATATTCTAACCTATTTTTTGAGAGTAATTGTTCCCTCTTTTGTGAATTTAAAATGTATGATGTGATTTTATTAATTACTAGTAGAATTTGGATGCATTTTATTGTTTCAAATTGTAAAACTGGAAGATGTTGGCACAGGAACCTGCATTTGACTATTCTTGGATTTCGATCCATTTTTTAATATTATATAGGAAAAGAATATAATCTTGGTTAATGTACAAATAATTTGATCTTTCAAACCTTTTTTTTTAATTCCATTCAATGGTTTAGGTCTTAGTTTTGATCATGACATAAGGTATGCTATATAATCAGCAATTAGCCCACGATTTTTAACATTTTGTTATACGAAAAAGCATAATTTAGACCTATAAACAACTTGTATTATTAGATTAGCATGTAAATCATCAAAGAAAACTCCCCCACCAGCTTGTAATCATGAGAATCCAATGTTAATTATATAAAAAAAATGTAATCAACACCTTTGTTTATGTAAATGTGCAACAAAAAGAGCCAAAAAAAGTATTTCAACTCATTGTTGCACATGAGGTTTTGATGGAGGAGCTCATCTCCTCTTCATTTCATGATTATCAATAACTTCAAAAGACGAGGAAGATGCATGGAAAGATGAGCGGTCGGTGACCTTATAAACCAACTCTTACATTATACATACTAGAGTCTAACAATTAGCATATAATATATACATTTATTCGAAGTCAAAATAAACAAGTTAAAAATAATATGTCAGGAAATTAAGCGATAAAAGTATAATACAAAAACAAGAGAACACACATGAATTTATGTAGTTCGGTCCATGAAATCTACTCCACAGACAGATAATAAGTTATTCTATCATTAAGTCATCAAAATGAATTTTATTTTGCAAAGGAAAAATGATTGATTAATTTTGTATAAAATATTTGCTAAAAATTCATGATTTTATTCTTAAAATAGTTTGTAAGTATCTGTTAATTCAAATAATATACAACTGAGAAGAATAAAATAACAAGCATGTGTGTGTGTATAAATGCATAATATTGAAAGAATGGAAGGCACGTTATGAACAAATTGGCATGTGCTTTGAATTATTGTGGAAGAATTATAAGTTGAGGTGGAACATTTGAGTGCACAAATTTCGTAAAGAATGTTGTAGTTGACATTATTTTGTTATTTGTGATTCTCTCGTCTCTTCTTGGATTAATTTTCTGGTATCGAAAAAATAAAGCATGAGAATTCCTTCCATCTTTAATGAAATTTACCCTAAAAATCACCCTAATAATTCTCTTCTTCATTAGTATATTCCAAAAAAAAAACTCTTCTTCTCACAATATCAATTTCACTTTTTAAATGTATTATTTCAAACTATTTATTTTTTTTAAAGAATTTAGATTAACTTTCAAACATACTTTTAAGCATTTTAAAATAGGGACAAAAACAAAGAGAGGCGAGGGCGTCGATCACCTCTTTGTCGTGTCTAATTTTACTCATTTTCTTTTAACCATGTTTTTTTTTTCATCTTCTTTTTGTTGTAGTTTTTTTGTACCATTTTTAACTCGTCTAATTTTGTTTAAAAAAATTACTAAACTATGGCACTAAAAGTCGTAAAATGAAGTAATAAAAGAGAAATGGTGAAGAAAAGATATAATGGGAAGAGTTGAAGAAGAAGAAATTAAGGGAGAGAGAGCGGTGGTGGGGGAAAGACACCATTGAAGATGGGGCAATGCTAAGTCAACTTCGCTGACTTTTTTTGGATGACTTGCTTTTCTTTTTTTTTTTTTTTATTTACAGGAAATCTTTATGATACACAAAAAAGAGTGAATTACTATAAATGTATTGTGCACCGCTTGAACAACAATGTGACCGAAGATAAACAAAAAACCTTGAATTAACACTCCACAAATTTATGGGCTTTTTTCTTCATTTTGTTGTTGAGTAGGTTATGTATTGACTATTGTCTTATATAATTTCGCTTCCTAAGAAAATACTAAAGATGAAAATACTTTAAAAATAAGCATAAAATAAGAATAATTTTTTATTTCGCCGTAATTGAATAAAAAAAATTAAGCTACTTTTTTTATAAAATGCCCCAACATTTTGGTCATAAAACAACTAATGCTTCTAGTATAATTGTACCATAAGTCTAAATAAATAAGACAACTGCTTAGCTAATTAGGGTTTTCATCAAAGACCGTTATATAATAGTTGGACAACTTAAATATTAAGTCCTTATTCGTAATACTCGATTGCACCATAAGTCTAAATACGTAACATATATGTATAATTGTATATAGCTCCAAATTACGCAACTTGTTAAAGTAGACTGTTGTGCCCAATATTATTAAGAGAATAAAACTTAAAACAATCATGTATTATCATATGAGTATAAATATACTCCTTCTATTATGAGAAGACTGTCACAAAATAACACTTTGAATATTTTAAAACAATTGTCACTCATTATTTTTTAATACAATTTTTTTAAACACATAGCAATAATTTTAGTTTAATGATTCTTACTTAGTTGTCATACAATCATACTCCAAATGTAATATCCTTTTTTAATATATTAAAATATTTTAATAATAATTTATTTTAATATTATTAATTAAAAATCATTAACTATTTTATTTTTTTTAATATTTATAATTAAAAAATAATAAAATTTTTAAAACAGATGAAATAGTATAATTACCACTGAAAAATATTATCAGTCCTAATAATATATTTTGTGACTCTCATTAATATGTTGCTGGCAGAGCAGAATTGTTTAATTTGGTAATTTTGGATTATTATTATCCATCTGGAAGTTGTCATGATGTGCTTTGCATTATATGGTTACCACTTAGCAAAATGAAACACGCAAAAATGATGAAAACAACTCATTTGCATTAACTAAATTTAGATTTAAACATGGTTTAATGAAGAAAAATACACCACGTGGCTTCATTCCAAACAGCCTGTTTTAGCTGAAAATTGATTTAAAAAAAAAATTAAACAGAAAAAAGCAGCAAATTTTCAAGTTTTAAACAGTGATATAACATGCTTTCCACTCAAAGTTTCAACTAATTATCCCCATCTCATTGTCTCAGGAAGGTTCAATCATAATTAAAGGCTAATTCAAGGAGGTTACTGTTGAGTCCCAAAAAAAGTTAATTAAACTCCTGAACTCCATGATTTTTGTTTTTTTTTTTTAGAGATTGTATTCAATGAACAACATTCAATCTTCATTGTTGTTCTCAAACAACAACACATTAATTTTTTTGACACAGTTTTGATTTACAAATAATTAGTAGAGCAATTTCTTTTTCCAAGTCTTTCATTTTGGAATTTGTACATATGCATTAAAGACTATGACATTGTTTGAAAGACATGATTAATTGAAATGTAATGCATTTGCACATATGTTTATATATAATTTAAAGTCAAATAATCTCATAACCACAATTCAAAACGCAAATTAAAAATCAAATCGACAACAAATGAACACCTTCAACCTGAAGAAGTCACAGCCATCAAACTGTACTCTCCATTCTCGCCATTGCTGCCTCGGAAGCACAGAAGTTCTTCATCGACTTTGGAATGGTAAGCGCGAATCATACTGGAGAGAAGACTTGTGATGATAATGAAAGCAGCTGCTGCTTCAAAAACTCCTTTTCTGAGTGCATGACAATTAAATTGCCAATAATATAAATGGACCTGTGTTTTGTCTGCTGAAAGTTGCTCACTGCACTGCACCCCATATCAAACATGCCTCTGCTATTATGAATGCACCCTTGCTTTCATACATTTATAGGGACCAAAAAAAAATTGGAATACTCTAAGGTTTTCTAGTAGTTATAATGCCATATTAGATACCACTTAATCTACCAAAAACTAAGTTAGAAATTATCACTTACCAACAAATTATAGTTAGAGCGATGCTAACGCAGCTTCCAGATCCTTTAGGCCTTTGATCCTTTCTGAAGAAAAAACATTTTCGGTTGCTTGACTGGAAAACAATACAGTGGAAGCTATAGCTCCATAAACTGTTGCAATTTTTTAATCATAAAAGACACAGTACAAGTAATTCATTTCTTCATCAGCTAAAACCTTGGCCTGTTACACGAATTTCATGGAAATTTAGAGTGGCAACAAGAAACAATGAATATAATCGGAATGAATTGATCATCGGAAATCCGTGATACACGAAAATCAGCAAGCGAGATGATATTACAGAAAAATATGCTATAAAGGACGAGATTATTAGATTATGAGCAACAAGGGCGTGACCCCCTTTGTTTTTGTCTATGCTTGTAGATATCCGCGAAAATCTGTTCATCAACGTTCAATCTAACCCCTGATCTTGATATGCACTTCCGTTTCTTTAGCATGATGACGAGTGAATAGAACACTAACTTACTAAAGTCTTGGATTCGAGCAAAATCTTATTTTCTTTATAGAAAAAGGGATGCTGAATAACGAAACAAAGAGTTAATAAAAGGTACTTACAGTGTTTCTGCTCTGCTCTGCTGCAAGAGCTAGTGCAAAAGCAATGAAATCAAGAGCAAATATAACCAAGAAAGGCACTTCTACTGCCATTTCAATTTTGGAATTCAAGGTTTAACTTCAATTTTTTTCGTATATGCATATAGAATTATTGAGAAATGAAGAAACTGACTTTACTATTGTGCCACCAATAATATAGTCAATAAAGTTAGTCAAGACAAAACATTTGAGAAAAGTATATGTTTAGATAACTACCTAAATGTTAGGTCGGATATAATTAAAAAATATCTTATTACACATCATATAAAGTTATTAAAGAGTATTCTCTTTTAAATAGGTTTTAGAGCTTAGTGTTTGAGAAGCTCAAATTTCTTTCGCAATTTAGTAAGATATAATTTAAGTTTGGATGTATTGTGTAAGAAAATAGTTTTTATAATTTTTTCATGTAAAAACTGTAATTTTTATAAGAGAATTTTACAATTTTGTTCGTTTAAAAATTGTAACATTACAAATCGAGGATGTAATTCTGAATAAAAAAAACCTAAAGATAGAAAGTTGACTCTGTAGAGCTAATTAAATGAAACGTGCAATGTTTGCCGAACTTTATTATGGCTCTGCCCGGATTTTCTTGCTCCTTTGAAGAAACAGAAAGTTGAAATTACTGAAAAGTTTCCTCTTGAAGAGGACGCAAACCCATCAGAAGATCAGAATGAAGAAAAGAGAATTGAACATGACATGGATCTACTTAGATGCAAAACAGCTCCACAACTCAGTATCGTTCATTCACATTACAATTTTACACGACGGGTTGGAGGCAAAACAAGAGAAGAACAAAAGAAATGAGAGAAAAAATGATATGAATATAGTGACAGATATCAGTAACTAAATTTAACCTTTGATGCTTCAACTGGAACTCAAAAAAGGCAATGAAGAAGATGACTTGATCCAAAGAGTCCAAGCAGTTTCATCTACATGAACACTGTAATCTCCTCGTGAAACCAAGCTACCTCATTTGAAGGCTCCCATTCCGACGGCGGGCTCCCTGTATGGCTGGGATGCGTCTAGGGCTCTTGAATAGCTGACATAGTAGAACTGAGAAACTATGGCTGTGAAGAAGGTAAAAGCTGCTCCTGCTGCGAAAACTCCCTTTCTTAGAGTTTGGCAATCTGGGCTCTCACTGAAAACAGTCCTGTACTTGGTATGATAAGCATTGCGCACGGAACCGGCCAACAAGCAGACCTCAGCAATGAGGAAAAACACCCTGGTAGAGAAGTAATAAACTCGAAGTAAATAAGATCAAACCACAAAAGAACAATTATAGATGACAAGCAGGATCCCGTGATAATGGACTATTACCAGCATACAATGAAGAGAACGATTGCGCAAGCCCTTGAACCTCCTGGACTCAGAAGCTTTCCACAGCAGAAGCATTTACTGGCCACCATTATAATGACTTGGCTAAGCAATAGGAACAAAAATGCACCTACTCCAAACCCGGTTGCGATGTCAGAATCATAGACACAGAAACTGTAGTTCACTTCAGAATCCTGCTTCACCACAGCCTGCAAGTCATAGGATAATTAATTAAGAAACTGCATTGTCAATAACTTAGATTTAATTCATATATGATTCCAAATCGACTGAGCTTTTCCCATACGAGTAACCTGTGAAGCTCAAACTAGACCTGCTTCGCAACTGAATCACTTGAGAGAAAAACTATAACAATTACAATACTCGAACATGTATGCACAGATCTATGCAGCAACAGACTAGAGATCTGCATTTAAATACTTGAACACAATCTGTATTTATGAATCCAATCGCATTGAATATTTATTTTCCAATAAGTAATCAGATCTGCATAATTAGATTCCAAACCAAACAGCCCAAACTACGTTCCAGCTGTTCTACTACTGAAATCACCACAATGAAGACCAACATCAATTTAGCAATAGCAGAATTCCTCATTTACTAATGACTACAAATTCAATGCTTATACTTCATAGGACAGAATTTTGCATTGCTCCTCAACAAACCCAGAAGAATCACATTACAGATAAAACCCAGAAACAAAATAACCCAAATGAGCACAAAAACACTTGATCAAGAAAATTTGACTGACTGAAATCTGACCGACAAAAAGTTGAGAACTTACATGACTTCTTCTTTGTTCAGCAGCAACAGCCAAGCCAAAAGCAATGAGATCAAAAACGAAGACTGAAATCATCAACAACTTCGATGCCATTTCCGCTAACCTTCAACACAACACAAAACACTAAGATATTGTCAAATTTCTAGCTCTCTATTGTCTGGAATTCATAGACTTGTTTGTCTAAATAAACACGCAAGAAAACCAAGTTGGAAAATAACAAAACAAATATAGAATATGAAAACGAAGTTGTGAAAGAAAATATATGTTTTACCTAAAGAAAATCACAGGTCACCTTAGTTGAGTTGATTGAATTGTGTGTTCCAACTACTGTTTTAAAGAACAAATCTTTCTTTTTACAGAGGAAAGTTTACTTGGTTCAAGTTAGGTAAGTTAGTTGTGAGGATTTATTGTGTAATTCAGCTGTGATTCTGTTACCTAAAAGGTAATTTTCATTTTTACTTTGGATTTTAATTGTGTAGTCCGGAAATTTGTTCAAGTTTACAAATTCATCCTTTTTGTGAGGAGTTGTAGTTTATTTTTAATTGATTTGCAAAGTCCTGAAACAAATTGGTATGTAATAGTAAGAAATTATTTGTCAATTGGTAGGAAATAATTAGAAAAATTTAATTCACGGTAAAAAATAATAAAAATAATTGATTTTTTTGAAAAAATTATGGACGTCTTTTTGGAAAAAATAAGTATAAAAAAAGTATTAAACTTACGTGTTAATTAAAATGTATTGTTTCTTTAGTAGTGATATATGATTTGAAGCAATTTTTATCAGTTGAAAGAGAAGATACGAATCTTAAAACTTTAGGATTTTTAAATATGTTTGGTTAATAATTCTATTTCTTGTTATGTTTGAGTCATTTATTTTGGGATTGTATTAACCTCTTTTGTACATCTTGTTGTTCAATTAATAAAGAAGTTTCTATTTAAGAAAGAACATTATGAAATTATAGAGGAAAAGAACAAACATTAATATTTTAATAAAATGAATTCCAATATAAAACATTCTAATTTTTAGTTAATTCAAACATGTCATCCAAATTTGAACCTCTCGCATTTGACAATTGCATCAAGTGTGAAACCTCCTTCATTTCTTGATGAGCGTATTCTACACAAACACATGAGTTTTCATGCATGTGATTCAATTATGTAGAAGTTAGTTACAGGTTCTTGATTTTTTTACAGGTTTTTGATTCTTCCGATAACGTGACATTAGAGTTTATTATTTTTACTGTGTATAAATACAAACTTTGTAACTGTTTTTCATCAATTCAATTCAGTTCATTTCATTTTTCCCTCTCAATAGCTTCTTGATTCAGCTACATGTCTTCCTCTCTTCTCCTTCTTCTACACACTGCCTCAGCTTCTATTCTAAGATCGAGCATCATCATTATCCTTAAGACTTCTCTTGGAAGTTGAAAAAAGCCAAGTTTGGTAAGGGAGGGTGTAAGAGGAAAAGAGTAGGGAAATAGAGTAGAAAATAAATAGTTGGAAAAAGAAGGGAGCATTGTAGTAATATGGGTAAACCACAAAATAGCTGAAAGAGATTGCTTTCAATATGATGTTGGCTCATTGTCGGTGGTGAAGCTATTAAAAATAGAATGCTACTCTTCTTCTTAAGTAAACCTTTGCTTGCCACTTCACTAAACCCTTTTTTTTAATCTCCAAAAGAGATCTCCACCATATATTTTTCTTTTCATATTCGATTCCATTTAACTTTGTTCTTCAATTTTTGTCGACGAATTTGTACAAAGTTTGCGAATATTAAGCTCTCTAAAGTCTTAGAGAATGAATGTTTAATGTGTGAAAAAAAATTACTATCTAGCATGATATAAAAACCAGACCGAGTCAGTCAGTCGAATCAGTAAACCAGTTATTGGTTTGGTTTAATTTTAACATTCAAACTAATCTTCAAGTGAACCAATATTAAACTAGTGCAAACAATCGAATCAACAGGTTCAACCAGTAAACCGAACTGATTTGGTGTGTTAAAAAATAATGAATAATTTAAAAATTAAATAATTATATATATATATTTTATTTTATTTATTTATATTATTTTTAAATTATTGGTTCGCTGGTAAACTACCTGTTCGACCAGTGAACCAACTACCCAGTTTTTTTTTCTGGTTTAATCACCAATCTAATTACGATAATACTGTTATCTAGTATCTACAATTATTAAAATTAAGAAATTAATAATTAAGTTAATTGTTAATATTAATTATTATTTACTGTTACAATACTACTCTTATTTATTGAACTATTTTATTTGGCTAAAAACTACTCTAATTAATAAATATATATTGATAAATGTGAATACATGACTTTTAAAAAAATATATGTATAAAAATAGAAAGTTGTTTGTATATATTTGAAGAATCAATATAAAATTATTGTCAATCAAAATGAGATGAAGGGAGTAAATTTTTTTGGTTAGAAACGACATCAGTCAGCAATATTACTTAAGATTTAGTCTGTTTGACGAAAAATTATTTGTTAAGAAAATATTCTTCTAAGGAAATTAAATTTCTAAATCTACACCTAAAAAGAAAATAAGTTCAAAACATCTTCTTTAAATATTAATTTTTTTAACTTGTTGAATTTAACATATAAGATTAACAAAGAATGAAAAAAATATAATTCACCATTTTACATGAAAAATATTTTTTAAAAAAATAAGTTTAGAGTTATTATTATTTTTTAATTGACTTTTGAATTAGTTTTTTGACTTAATTTTTATACTAAACAATCAAAAAATTATGAACACATTATATTATGGCTACTTTAAGTAATGATGGAGCATTATTTGCACATGCTGTTGCTAACTCATCCATAACTATCAACTACTTGTATTCCTTCCATACTACTCTTTATTAGTTTCCACATATATACTTTATGCTCACTCAATTTTTTTGGAGATAAAAACTTCACATCCAAATAATTTGATTATGCAGTTTCATTCTTAATTAAGTTTGTTCGTCTTCATGTTAATATCTCTCAAATTTTAATTCAGAAATGCGACCACTACAAGAGAAAATGTCACATATGATGCCCAATTTTATCGGACAAAGTTCATCGTAAAAGGGTCGTATGAAAAATTATTTCTCTAAGAAATTTTGTTGGAAATTTTGACAAAAATTAATTTTTTGTTTGAAATGTAATCTTTGGTATTGGAACATTTCGATGAATTTGAACATTTAAATTACATAGAATGACTAATTAAAATATAAACACAATATAAGAATAATTGAAATAAAGAATGAAGAGAAAGATATATAACAATTTACCGCGAGTTAATTGTAAGAGGTATGACAGCATATAAATCCTGACAAATTTGTTGCAAAGTTTCCACGAAATTCGCCGTAAAATTGTATAAAAATTCGTTTGAGAAAAATGATTGAGTTTTGTCAAAAATTTCCGATTAAATTAGTTAAAATTTCCAATAAATTTAAAATTCTATCCAAATTTTACGAAAATTTCTGACAACATTTACAGTTACCAGAAAATTTCTGATAAATCTCGCAAAAAAAAAATTTCCCTACGAAATTTACAAAAAAAAAAGTTTAGATGGAAATAATTCGTTGGAAAACAACATATTTCTTGTATTGAACCAACCTTAGACATAATTAACAGACATAAAATCAAAAAATACTAAGCAATTATGAATGATCTTAAGAACAAATTTATGAGGATGCAGTACAACCTTAGCATGCGATACCAAAATTTAACCTTTTATTTTCGGAATCCTATATTGAAAATTTCAATGATAGTAAGTGACTCTATAGTGAAAAAAAAAATTAAATTGAGAAGGAAAACAATGATTATTGACCTAAAAATAGAAGACCTTTGAATTTTCATGAGGCTTTGGGTGGAGAATATTTGAAGTCCCACCATGGAGAGGCAAAGCCAAAAAATTGGAAAATTAGGTTTATTTCAGTTTTATATTGATCGTATTTGACAAAAAATATTTTAATAATATATATTTTGTCACGAAAAAAATCATAAATTTTTAGGTTTAAACAATTTACTATGACAAAAGTGATATTTTTTGGGACAAAGTCAGCATATATTTGTGACAAATATTTCTTTGCAATTTATGACCACGATGACGACTAAAGGTTACGTCACAATAACAATATTTTGACAAAAAAAACTTATTTTGACAAAAAAATTTGCAACTTAGAGTTAGAGTTGTGGACATAAATAAAACGAGACTTAGTTCGCAACCTTGGGTCGCAGACATGTTAGTGTCAATAATTCCTACACTTAATTAATTTTGGCCGTCTTGAGTATTTGCAGAATGTGTTGAAGTGACCATGTGTCTAGGATTTATTTTTTCAAAGACCCTTGAATGGGGAAATAACTTTTTCTAGTGTTCCTTTATTGGTCAAAATCCCCCTTAGAACTATAGAATAGGCCTTGCAAATTGTAGGCATTGAACTAAGCAGCAATATCTTATCCCAAATAGATTCATACACATTGTTTAAGCCCATCAAGAACTGCATAAGTTTCATTCGATTTTCAGTTTCACGAACTAAAGCAACAGAAACACAAGTGCAACAAGGAAATGGTGCGAGATAATTTAACTCATTCCATTTTTTTTAATTCAAAATAATACAGTCACCGCCAGGGCTCCTAGTGTAGAAGATGCAATTTCACTTTGAAGTTTATAGAACAAAAATCCACGAATTCCACCAAAACAGTCAAGCAAATCCTCCTTTAAATCTTGAGCAAATTTTGCATGCAGAGAAGATCTAAAAAGAGATTTGGAAATCGTATTGAGAATCCAAGATTGCACCATGCGAGCAACTCTTAATCATAGAAGATAAAGACACATTAGTTTCATCAGGAGTCACAATTAAATCATTTACAAACCCTAGTTGTCATCTTAGCTCTTAGGGCTGTTGGACCTATAGAGCCTTAGGGAGATCTAGCTACCACGAGCGCGAGTCTAGTGGAGGAAAAACTAGACAAGAAGGATACAAGTGTGTCAAACATTACATCTTTACCCAAAACCTTAAGACATTGAGTTTTGAGTCCACACCACTTATAAATGCTTCTCACACCTGACAACTCTCTGATGTGGGATTTTCGATTGTTTCCTAACAATCCCCTCAAGTGTGAATCCTTTCAATATTAGGCTTAAAACTTGCTGCTCCTTCAGTGGAATTTTTCACGAATCGCTTCGAATGCTAATGTCATTAATCCAAGAGCTCACACTCATCTATGAGTTGTCACACTTTCTGTAAACAATGACAACATAATTCTTTGTCATCCTTGGGCCTGGGTGAGAACCAAACGACGTCACCAAGAGTGTTTTTCACAATATTTGAGCCTAATACAGGAAGCTCAAATCACCATGGCATCACCAAGAGTTTTCCCATGTTTCCACTCTTCTGTCTATAAGCTTTTTCGATCACTCACACCTAGAACCGGATAATTTAGCTCTTTATCACATTACCACACTCATCCTGAACCACCACTGCACCATAGCAACCTTGCATATGCCCAAGCTGAACCATGAGCTCTAATACCAGTTGTTGGACCCGTGAGCCTTAGGGAAATTTGTCACGAGCTCAGGCCTAGTAGAGGAGAACACTAGACAAGAAGGATACAAGTGGGCCGAGCACCACATCTTTACCCGAAAATCTTAGGACAAATTACATAAATACCTATCTTAACCTTTTTAATTGCACTTTTTTTGAAAAATATTTAAAAATTACACAAATAACTTTTACTTTGCATTTTATACTTTAATCCTACAAAACAACAAGATAAAAACTACTTAAAAGATGAAAAAATTTTAAAAGTATCTTAAAAGTAATTAAATAGTTTATATATAATAAATATGCAAAAAAAAGTTCAAAACAACAAAAAAAAACTTAAAAATATAAATAAAATATTGTTTATGCAATATTAAAGTAGAATGTGCAATATTAAAGTAAAAGAATGTGTAGGCTAAAATTATCCCAAAATCTTAAGACATAATTATGAGTTCATACCACTTATAAATGTTTTTCACACTCAACAACTCTCTTATATGGAGTTCTCACTTATTTTCTAACTAGCACAATCTCAACTGCAGTACACCATTAAAAGCAACTAGCTTTAGTAAGTGAAATCATGATGAGAACCATATTTGGATGTTTTGGGCTTTGTAAGAAATACAAATCCTCTTTAGTTTTAGTAAATCAACCAACACGATTGGAATGAGAACTGTCAACCACATCACGATAAAATTACATTGTCTCTTAGGGATTAGGGTATGTAAAACACTCAGGTGAGCAAGTAAATCGACCGCTCTGATACCATCCAGGATTTGATGATAACATAATGGTTAGAGAGAAATCAGGGTAAAGAGGGTATAATGAATCAAAAAATATGAGCATTAGATGGGTCTTACTAGATCTTCATTAAATGTGCCACATAATGTTACTAGAGTATACCCTTATATTATGGGATAAGGTTCAATTTTAGGCTTAACTTTTTATTCAAAGTATAATATTGGAAATTTTTTTGGGTCCAATTTAATACTTTGCGTTTTTACTATAGTTCAAGTTAGGGTCTATGATTTGTAAAAATATGATAGAAATTCATGTTTACTAGCATAATTGATGATTTAAGATTGAAATAAAGTTGTTTTCAGTTGTTGTTACTGAAAAGAAGTTGTTTTGTGGGTTTGACAGAAAAAAAATTTTAGTAAGAAATTTGGATTTGTTTTAGTTTTTGAGATATTTGGATAATTTAAATTAAGTTATTATAATGAAATAATGTCATTTTAAACTGATAATATTAAAGATTACAATTTAACGTTTCAATGTAATTCTAATATAACACTGTTAGTAATACATAAGCTTCTATTTATTAGTACACTAATCAACACCTTAATTGAGCTATAATGAAAATGTTAGACATTGAATTGGACCAAAAAAAATTAGATCCAATATTATACTTTGAACAAAACGTTAGGTTTGAAAATGAACATTATCCCTTTATATTATCATGTGCTCCTTTATTAGATCAAGGGTAGTATAATCATACAAATACATCATGTGAACCAGCTCACCTCAGCCCAATTACACTTACGTATCACAACAAGTTTTAATGGAAATATATGAAGATTATGAGGAAGATTTGATCAGCTTTGGTGATCGTCTAACACTTCTCGCATATTAGGATATTGGAATCGCTTTGTGATGGGCATTGACCAATTTAGTAGGAAGGAAAAAATTATTCCCAAACAAGTAGGAAAGTAAAACTTATTCTTGATTTATGGTGGGATCCGACATAAATTGTCACACGTAATAATATTTTAGGTCAAATAAACTATGACTTGTGACATTTTGTGCTAATATGCCATGACTCATAACATTTTATGTCAAATAAGCCTTGACTTATGTCATCTATATCTATATACAAATTCGGAAGCAAAAACATTATATATATATATATTTAACACATATATATATATTTAACATGATTAAAATTATGCTCAATAAAATCTTATTCAATTTAAATTTTAAATGAATTCTAACACAGTTAAAATCACGTGTTTTAATATGATTAAAATTGTGTACAATAAAATCTTATCTACACAATTTTAATTGTATTATAACACGTAATTCTAACTGTGTTAGAATTCATTTAAAATTTAAAATTTAATTGTGCTATAATACATAGTTATAATTGTGATAGAATTTAT
>CANYCX014995423.1:0-13344 GCA_948193385.1 Breynia disticha f. nivosa | reverse complement strand
GGACTATACAGATATGATTAAATATGCCATTAACTTTATGGATAAAACAAAAAACTAATGCCACTAGTTTCGAAACGTTAAACAATGTACTTAGTAGCCTAATCTCTTAAAGAATATATAATTACAAATAATATTCATAATGTCTATAATCATTATCTTTCCGATGTATAATTAAACAAGATTAGACAAAATCAAAGTTGAAATTAAAATTATAAAAGGAAGGGAAACTTGTTGGAATGATACAAGACAAAATGACCCAATAATAATTATATGAACAAAATTAATTAGGGTGATCAAGAGTACAGCTTTTATTAGATTATAAAATGAACAAAGTTGGTCATAAATTATAAGCATCCTTTAATATCTTTTTCAATTAATTATAAGAAATGTAGATGACCAATAATGATTGGGATGAGGATATGTATGTCTCAACATGGTTGCACTAATCTCATTAGACCATTCACCAAATTTGATGTGCCAAGAGAAGACAATGTTAAGATGTCACTCTCACATCTTTATATGAACTTATAACCACCTTTATATTCTTAACTACATTTTGACTACATAATAGTAAAGACTAATTCCACCTTTGTCCAACATAAAAAGGTTGGACTTGCATTGGGAGCCGAATCCGAATTAAGTTCCATCCGAGTTAAACTGAATTTCGAATTTGATTTCAAATGTCTTTTTATTTTAAGGAATGATTTTAACTATTAATTTGAAGTAATAAATGATCAAGATCATCCCAATAATAATATTATCATATATTCTTAAAGCAATCAATCTCCAAATTCAAACACATTTTTTTCTAACTTTTTTATAATGAATGCAACATATATACAATTATTCTCAAATTATTTTAGTCAAGCTATGAATCAAATTGGTACCTAAGTTCACAATTCGATTCTTACTTGAAATTCACTTAACCATCTCCCGGCCAATTAAAAAAAAAGCAAAGATAGTCATTGATCAATTGAGCATTATGAGAAGTTCGCCAAGTATTTGGTAGAGATCAGTGAGTACGTAGTCTTTCATAACAACCAACGTAGTAATCATTTTTGGACAAATATTGCGGCACTCTTCAACACCAGTTTGGATGAGGGCGAGTAGTGAACACAATTGATGTACAAAAACTATATGAAAAAATGAGCCATAATAATTAAAAAGTTCAACTATATTTAGCATTATTGACAGTGATGTAAAGCGTGAGTAGCAAGTGGCGCAAGTGACAACATGATAATAGCTTAAGCAAGGAAATGATACATCAGATTAAATCACAACAGGTCATCCAAAAAAAGAATGCACGTAAAACGTGCTTCAACACCTCCCTTTATTTGCATATGTTGATAATAAACTCGGTACAAAAAAGCCAATGAAATTCACAAGTAGGGCTTACACCTCTTCAGGTTGAATTGATTTGACACCATAAGGGAAGAGACAAACGAAAAATGTTTGGTAACACAAGTCTATGACCACAAGGAAGAGATGACACCAAGAATACAAGAAAGAGAAAGATTGGAATGCAAGACAAAAACTAAGGCATCTCATGGTAAGAATTTTTCAAATTAATGGAAGACCTCACAGTTGACCTTAGGCAAGATTGGGATGACCATGGGACATGCAAATGCAAAAAAAGATATGATTCGGGATCAAGACTTCTTGGCAAACGATACATGCCAAATGAACGAACAAGCAAGATGTTTGCAACATCTCATATATTATCAAGAAATATGGTCTATAAATGTATTTTCTGATAATGTAATTTTTATTTAAAATAATTTATTTTTATTTGTATTTCTTATTAATGTAATTTTTTATTGAAAATTATGTATTTTTTAAATCTATATCTATGTTTTTTATTATCAAGATTTTTTTAATTTATTTAGTGTTAATTTTTATTTACGAGTACTAAATTAAAATCAAGAAAAAAATAATTAAAGTTAAATTTTGTTGGTTTTAGTGGAATGTTCACATGGATAGGTTCCCTAAATAGGTTTATAGGTTGGAGAGAAATTTTGAGGGAATTTATTTTTTGGTAATAGATGATGTGACCGTAAGAGGTTCTCAAAATAAGTTTTCGAGTTAGATATAGTCTAAATTTGCATTATACTGCCCTATTCCAAATAAGCAAGCAATATTTTTAAAAATGTTATCTTAATAGACAACTTTATAATTTTATACACATAATTTATTGTTTAAAAATTATTTTTACTCTTATTAATTTAATGGCATTCTCATGTTCATATTACAAATTTATTCATCCAAATATATATTGTACAATTAAAATAACTAATTAAATAAAAATAATATTAAAAAAATACATGACAACTATCACTTTGAACTAATTTAACCACTAATTTATTAACTCTTACTATTGTCCCAAATTATCTACTCCCTATATCTTATATATCTTATTTTAATAGACATTATTTTTAAATTTATGTCTTAATATATAGCTAACTTTCTATTTTCATACATATCATTTATTGTTTAAAAGTCATTTTTACTCTTATTAAATTAATGGTATTCTTATATTTCCAATATAGAATTATTCATCCAATTAATTACTTATTGTCCAATCAAAATAACTCATTTAATAAGGACAATATTGTAAAATAACATGTTAACTATCGCTTATAATTAACTTAACTAAAAAATTTTTAATTCCTGCAATTTGTACAAAATAGCCTATTTTCATGGGAAAGAAGGAGTATTAATTTGGGATGGAGGGAGGGAGTATCATTATTGCTAATGAGAAAACAAAAATAAAGCTTGCAATTTTGTCTAACTTATATTTGTGGAAGATATTTCATTATGATTTCATCAACCAATGTGTTGAATTTTAATTATGGATGCATTTTGATTAGTTAGTTGTGTAAATGTATGCATGGAAAGATGCTGTGTTTGGTGAGAAGGTCGAGGAGTTTTATGAGGAAGAGATGGGTAGTTGGTTTGTTGTTTTGTGTTGTGGAGGGTGGATTTTGTTACTTCCAATGTTCGTTGATGGGGCACTAAACTTAAATATGTGCACAATTATAAAGCCATCTATATTTTCGTTAATATAACTGATCATAACACATATGTATTATTGTTCAGAGTGGGTCAGGTAAATTAGAGAATAAATAAATAAAAATATGAGTTTATTTCGTTTTACACACTGCAAGTGGCCAATTATATTTGTTACCAACACATAACCAACGAATATTTAAAGATACCGACTCCAACAAGCTAATAACTATAATTTTGACGATAGTCGGTGGACACACCACCCTAATCGAACTAATGGAACTCCTTACTATAAAGAATTTTGCCCACTTAGTTTCGTTCCTGTAGGTGGTTATATGAAGATGAAAACAACAATTTTTGGAAGGACCAATTCAACCATGAAATTGTTTGTTGAGGGCATGTTGGTGGCACATGGAGTCACGACAATTAAGTTAGGCAATGCTTCTCATTATATTAACTCCATTTTCTTTTCTCACTATATAAACTATTTATTTATTTATTTATTTCTCCTTTCTTCTTCTTCTTATTTAGGAGGTTTTTCCTTTCTTCTTCTTCTTCTCATTTCGGAGGTTTTTCCTGGATTTTATTATATAAAATCTCTATGAGTTTGCATGTATGAATATTCGTTACAGATTGCTATAACAAATTATTTTTTCCCACTTGAATTAAACTTTTGATCTATTGAAATTACACACCACTCCATTAATTATTGTTCCACTACAAGTTTTTTTTTTCCTAAATTTAGACTTTCTGAAGGTTGACTGTACGATGTCTAATTCAAAAATTGGCCTTACAAGGTCAGCACTTACAAGGCTAGCTCTAAAATTGGTTTTAAGGTGTAGTAATCAGTCAATTAAGCACTTCATAAGGCGAAAAGTATACAACTAATTTGTGGAACTGGTAGGGACAAGTGAGAATTTCTTATAAGATAGGTATGAGCTGTGTGAAGGATTTATATGTAGTGTAGACTTATAATTCAATAGGTTTTGGGTAAAGATGTGGTGTTAGATCCACTTATGTCATTGTTGACTAGTGTTCTTCTCCATTAGGCCAACGCTAGCTTGTGGCAGATCTCCCAAAGGCTCCCCGAGTCCAATAAGTGGTATCAGAGTTAATGGTTCCGCTTGGACATGGACAAGGTAGGTACGATGTGGTGATGGTTCAAGATGAGCGCGGTAATATGGTGAAGAGCTGGTTTACCCGGTTCTAGGTGTGAGCAGACCAGAAAAACTTGTAGACAGAAGGATGAAAAACATGGTAAAAACTCTTGGTGACCTCGTGATGGGCTTCCTGCGCCAGGCCCAAATACGATAAAAAGGTACTCTTGGTGACACTGTGGTAGTGTTGGACTCGTCCCCAGACCCAAAGACATTGAAGAGTTATGTTGGCCTTGTCTATGGCAAGTGTGGTAGCTCGTAGATGTGTGTGAACTCATGGGTTAATGATATTAGCGTTCGAAGTAATCCGTGAAAAATTCCACAATACTAAAAAGTGATTTCCGTTGGAGGGGGAGCAGGTTTAAGCTCATTGTGGAATGGACTCACACTTGAAGGAGAGATTGTTAGGGAAGTGAGAATCCCTCATCGGATAGGTGTGAGAGAAATTTATAAGTAGTATATACCTATAACCCAATATCTTAATTTTTTGAGTAAAGATATGATGTCAGACCCACTTATGTTTCCTTGTCCTACAAGAACATTAACTTGTAAAGGTTAATGCAATGTGGATTCATAAATTTTCACAGAAATCGAGAGACTAACATCCTCAGATTATCTAGTTTTCGTTTTCGTATTCGTCCAAACCGAAAATTTCTTGGTCAAAACAGAGACAAAGAACGAACTCCCGATCGAATTGACATCTATTAATCAACATACAATAATCAAATGAAAACCGTGAAAATGCCTTGAAGTGTTCATGAAGATATGGGACACTATAAAGAGATTCTCACAGTTTGAGAGCAGACAAAACAAAACCAACAACATCATTTATGACAGTCAGCATCAAATCACAGATCAGGTGCCTCAACTTATAACATCCGACAATGGCTACACCTGCAGTGACAGGGAAAGGACAAGAAAAGCTCAACAGAATTTTTTTTTTTTTTAGAAAACTACAGCAGAACTTAATTAACGAATTAATTGCAAATTGCTAGAATAAGACAAAGTTAAGAAACAAGTTTCAATGTTTAATGAAAATCACCAACTAATAAATTATCAACACTTGTGATTTGAAGAGATAAATGATCATGGATGAGATCACTGCAGACAATTGGGGACAGAATATGCAGTCAAGTTACATTGCAAATTATTTTCCAGGAAGAAAAAATCATCTTCTAATTGACTGAAACCATCCCATGAAAGAAGAGACTCAACACGACTATCAGCCAATCGAGGAACCAAGTCATCCTGAGCTGAATTGGAAGCATCATTTATGTTGCTGTTACTATTGTTGTTAGACTCTTCCAGGGAGATTGAAGTGCTATAAGAAGTACTAGAACAGTTGGTTTCTTGATCAATCCATGAATCCAAATCCAAGCTTCCACACAACATTTCATAATTCTTCAGAAGATCTTCTGTTTCATCTAATGCCAAGTCATCATTATTTTGTATTCTTTGATCTTCTTCTGTTTTTACTGTGTTTTCAGTCTCGGGCTGATCCTGTTTGAACTTGTTAAGCTCTGAAGTTTCTTCTTGCCCTTTTGATGAATTTGACTGATCATCAGGAATTTTTTCGTCACTGTTGCATTTCTCTGAACATTCCTGAATCGGTTTGTGAGAGACAGGGTCGACTCCTAGAAGCTTTAATCTCTTCTTGATTTTAGTGTTCCAATGGTTCTTTATTTCATTGTCGGTGCGACCTGGAAAATGTGAAGCTATCTTAGACCACCTACACCACACAAGTCCCTGAAAGGTGTTAGCATTCAAAACACTGCAGAACAGTTAATATTTCAAGTTTACACTCTGAGGTGAAACTTGTAAAGAAATTACCTGTTGCCGAGACGCGAATGAAGCTGAATAATTTGATTCTCTTCCATTTCTGTAAAACCACCTCTCTTTAAATCAGGTCTGAGATAGTTTATCCATCTTAACCTACAGCTCTTTCCACATCTCAGAAGACCTTCGTGAACACACCAAAAATTGAAGCCTTTTCTGTCAGAATCATTAGTCGGGAATAAGAGTGAAGGAAAAGGAGCAGTAAGGCAAACCTGCAAGCTTAGGAACAGTTCTCCAGCAATGAATACCATTGTTAAGAATGAAGTTGACGAGCTTGTGATCTTCCTCGAGAGTCCAAGGACCTCGTTTCAATCCAACCTTATCACAACAAGGTTGTCTTCCCATTCTTGTTTCTTGAGAATTAAGCAATGTAAGTGCGAAAAATAAAACGGAGAGGATTATTATAGGGAGCTGAAAACTGAAAGAAACAGAAAAATACAGAAACAAAGAAGGTGCCAGTTCATTCTTCCATTAAAAATTATTAGAAGAAGGAAATGTTGGTATTGAAAAGAGAATATAAATGATTGAAAGGGAAGCATCAGGAGTTTGATATAGCTTAAAAGAAGTTGTTGTGATTATAATAATAATAATAATAGAAAGAAAGAGAGGCCTCATTGGAGAGGGTATTGAAAACTAGAAAAAATCGATCGGAGAAAGAAGAAAGAAAGGAGGATTAAAAAAGAGGAGGGGTTGCCAATGTCTTTTTTTTATTTGAACTACGAACTATCTTGATACTCGACGTCAGTTGATCTACGTTCTCGGTGGTGAGTGACTAATATATGAATGGCATTTGGGAGTTGAACGGGGATACTGGAAATAATATTTATATAATGGATTCTTCGGTCCCCTAAAAGCTGGCTAGTTTTGTCGTTGGAGGCAACTCTTCTCATTTTTTAGGAGATACAATATGCTTGTTGCTTTTTTGGGTAAATTTTTTTTTCATTTTTTAGTAATCTTTGTAATAATTTTTTACTTTTTGAGTTTTTAATATATATTTTATTGGTTTTAAGATATTAAAATAATTATTGTCATTACTCTTTCTGTTAAATTAAACTAATAGATGAAGAAGTAAATAATTTATCGGTCTTCTATGTAATTGTTTCGTTTAATTTACCAGTTACTCATTGATAAACACGTGGCAGAGGCAAGAATAATATTTCAACTTTCACATTAACTTAATTTAACGGAAAGATTAGCAACAGTAATTATTTCAATACCTTAAGAACTGATAAATTATATATTAAAAATTTGGAAAACAAAAAATATTAGAAATGTTACCAAAGATGACAAAGGTCTTTACCTTTTTTTTTATGCAAAATGAGCCACGAATTTTTAACTCCGAGCAAATATTTGTTTATAAAAAATAATTTTTAGGATTTTGTTATGTGGAATTCTATTTTCAATTTTTGGTCATACATAAAAACTTAAATAAAAAATATTTAAAATTCATGTAAATAGAAATATAAACACATAAAAATGCATTAATAAATAAAAATTTATAATAAAATTTAAAGCAATTAAAAAATATATATATTAAATATTATATGTAGATGAGTAAAAGAGTGAAAAAAATTTTGAAAGGAGAAAATATTTTGTAACAAAATAAGTTGTTTAAGTAAATTATTTTTCAATTAATCAAAAATAGTTTTTTTTTACTATTTTTAATTTAAAAAAGCAAAAAATGAGAAAAAAAAATACTTTTTTCTTGCCAAAGGTTCTATCCTCCATTTTATTGTCTCTAAGAAGAAGTGGGTAGTAAAATACATCTCCAATTCTCCATGATTAAGGTTTGAGATGTGAGTAAATATTTTACAAGAAAGAGGAATATCTTCCATTATTAATACATCCTACAACTTTTGATTTATATTATCATAAAAACCACTCATGAAAGAGCAATTTATTGATTTAATGCTGGGGATGTATTCTCCTAATTAAGGATGAGACATAAGGGGTCATTTAAGAATCATTTTGCCTACTTCTACCTATCAAATCTTCTTTTTTTTCTACAAATTTTTAAGAAAAGAGTCGGGCTAACCCATGAATTAAAAGTAGAGTCTCAAAAAGACTTGCGAACTAAGGTAAGATCCTAAATGCCTTTCCTAATGCCGTTACGAAGCTAGAAATCGACCTCCTTTATTGCTGAAATCACAGACAAAGGAATCAATCAAATCTTCAAGCACTATAATAATGGATGCTCGCTTCAATATAGGAACATACTCATGCACCTTTTTCTTCAACTTCTCATTTGGTTTCTGGTAAACAAAATAAGAAAAAGCTTCCCATTTGCTTCAAACTTCACACTCTTCAATTTACATACAACTTACTCACAAAACTTCCTCCTTAATCATTTTTTCAAGGCACTAAAGTGGTAGAATATGTTTGTATTTTCCGTCATTCAAACAGAAATTTCTTAGAAAGCTAAAATGATGAAACACTTTGTACATTATGCTTACCATTAAGTCAATATATGATTAGTCTAATCTAGAAATGACAATTAAGAAGAACAAATCGTCAATATGACATCTACATCCATCTCAGCATCCACATATTAGCAGTCTAGTACACGATTAATTCTGCATTAATTTGCTTTCTGAGTAAGCTTAATTACCATAATTTATGAACATTGATTGCTAGTATTAATGATAATGTTCTCCCTCAAAACCCCACATTAACATATAAATGAAGATCTTATGGTTGAATATAGTAATACGATTGAATTATAGAAGACATTTTCAGATTAAAAAGGAAAAAGGGGCAATCATTAGCTTGAGGTTCATGCATATGCAAGTAAAGAATATTCTTATTTTGGCATGGTGGGGTGTAAGTAAGTAAAACATGTTAAGTACTTTGAGTCTTAAATATTAATATTGTTTGACATTCAATAGTTCCATTCATGAGTCTTCTTTGTTTATTAATTTCTAAATTTTTTCCGGCCTGCCAAGATCATGAATGATGATATTCTAATATACAAAACCTAAACCTACCATAAATTTAAGTATTCTTATTAGACACCACCAAAATGAATAAATTTGTCGAAATAAATCGGAATCGGACCGTAAAAAATTAAAATTGAAACTTTTCAAACCAAAATTGTAAAGTAGGTTCTGAACCGTGACATTTTAGTTACGATTAAAATGTAATTTTTCAAATTGTTAAATTGACAGTTCAACGTTGGTTCAATCAAGACCAACCCAATACTTGGGTTGGGCTTGGTTGTTAACCATTTGTTTAATTTCTCAAACGGTCATAGAAATTATCGTTTTTGATGCCTTAGCCAAAAAGGTTCTTTCGTTACCTAGGAGAGTTCATTACCTTGACAATGCTCCGATGAATTTGTTCCATCTCTTGGAATTTGATAGGGATGGGGGAACTCATCCCCGATTAATGGTGCTATAATCGGCCTTTGGCTGCCTCAGTTATAAAAAAAAAATAGAAATTATCGTTTGACGCTTGAGATTTTATTTTTCTTTCTTTATCATTTGTCTCAATTTGATCACAAAATGAGCTTATACATTCATCATTACGTAATGAGTTTTTTTGTCGACAATGCTTCTACAACAACAATCTCCAACCTCCCCACCAAAAGAGTAGTAAAAGAAGAAGGCCATAAAGATGAGGACAATATAATTTAGGTAAGTGAGTATACTCAAGGTAAGAGAAATACGTGTGTTTTAAATCTTACAAATTTTAAGATGATATGTAGGCAATTTAATTTAATTAAGTCCAACTCCCTTAATTTTTTCTATTTTTACATTTTTTAATGCACTTCTAATTTAAGATAACAGTAAATATTTGATTATTTTTATTTAATAATAATAAATTATTTGACATAATTTTAAGTATTTTTTAAGATTATTTCAATCAATTATTATTTATAGTTACATGTAAATTTTTCTCTCTTTTATTTAATGAAGTTATATTATTTTATTAAATTTGAAAATGTGTCAACTTACGCTTAATTATTTGTCAAAAAGTTATTATGTTTGATTTGGTTAAGTTAAAACTCAAAACATTTATTAACAAAAAAATTAAATTGCGCAAACCGTAAAATCGAAACTCTCTGACCAAACTGTCTAAAACGTTTGACAAAATTGTCTAAACTGTACTTAAACCGGAATTGTGTCTGAATAATCATAAACCGTGGCTAGAAGGATAAAGTTAAGATTCAAGTTTTTCTTCAATTGTAATTGATAGTTTATAAATCATAATTGATGGTTCATGAATTGTTGTTTTTGGTCAATAATATATTTTGTTGATTTTTCTATAAATACCTAAAGAAATCCTAAATTCATGAGAATTTAGGGTTAATTGATCTTTTAGTTCAAGTTTTAGCAGCATTTAACCATGTATCAATAGAATTTGTGGTTTGTAAGCTGAAAATCATATGCTCTATTATGATTACTATAAGAAATGCATTTTACAAATAGTATGGATAGAAAAATTACCTTGTTTTCTAATACAACTTCTCATCTACTTTTGATAAAGTTAAGACAGAAATTAAAGGAACTATAGAAGGACAAAATGTTCATTAATGCTTTGAGAATTCTACGGCCTTTTAGGCGGCCAGTTGTTGCCTCGAACAACCTTCTTTTCGTCATCATTTTGCATATGTATAAATATTATATAATCTTGCTAACTTTCTTTTAATGTGAATTAATGTTTGTTAAGTGATTGTGCAGATGAACGATTGATTACACAACAATTTTTCAAGCGGTAAAATCTTCAGTACGGTTATAGGGAATTACACGGGCTAGGACATAGGTCGTGTAAGTCGTTAACAAATCGTGTAATCTCGTTTGAACCATAATTACTATTGCACGGTCAAAGACAGGAGCAAATCTAACTGTATAGCAGATCATATAACCTTTTGAAAACTCAAATGCAACACATGATTTGAAACATAGATATGACAGACCGGTGTAGTTAACTGTGTAATCTTACAAAATTGTCATTTGAGCTACACAGTTAGAGACATAGACGTATAATTGATCTTGTAAGATCATAGAAACACAATTAGAGTTACGCAATCTAGAACACGAGATACCCAAACCTGTTGTAAATTGTACAATGCTTTGAAAAGCCATTTTGAATTACACAGGCTGATACGCGATAGTGTAATGGAATATGGCAGATCCTATGCTATTAACTTTAAGAGTTAAAATGCAAGATTTCAAATCGTACAACTAAGAATAATGGATATAATTAATGGCAACCGATCAATGCTGTGATAAACTAGTAAAGATAAATTTTAATTTATAACATTTTTTTATGGATTTTAATTATAACAATAAACAGGAGATAATTAAATGTATGAAAATATAAGGGTGTTACAATTTTCACTAAAGTGATTTATGGAAATGTTAGAAACATTACGAATAATGATCATCTATTGTTAGAAATAACCGTTTCAAAATATAAAAAAATACCAAAAACAATGTTGCTGCTGCGTTTTCACTTTAAACCGGTTGAAACGAAATTTGGCTTAAGAAAAAAACTGAGTATTTGAAAATTTGTGGATAAAAAACTATGCGATCTCTATAGTGATATCTTTAATAATTTTTTAGTTTTCGAGTTTTTAATATTTATTTTATTGGTTCCGACATATTGAAATAACAACTAATCGTTCTGTTAAATTAAGCGAACGGATTAAGAAGTAAATAATTTACCGGTCTTTTATGTAATCTTTTCGCTTAATTTACCGGTCCCTCTAATGCTTCCGCTTAATTTACAGATCTCACATTAATATACACATGGTAGGGACAAGAATGACATTTGAACCTTCTCGTTAGCATAATTAAGGATTAACTGTAATTATTATTTCAATATGGTGGGACTAATAAAGTGAATATTTGAAACTCGAGGACTGAGAAATCATTAGGCTATTACTCAGAAATTGCATAAATTTTTACCGGCAATTTGATGGGTTTATAATTGTTCAAACATAACTCATAAAATTATTAGAATTGAGATACCAATCTGAATCAATGACATAATTTAACGAGGAAAGAGTCAAGAAAAAGATGACTAAGTAAATGATACAACTAACCATTAGAATCTTGTTAAAAAAACCCACTCGAACACCTACCCATCAAATCAAAACTAACTCCAGAAATTCCCAATAAACAACAAATGACTCCACTCCTAATAAACTTCATTGGAATCTGAGTTATCGGAATGTCTTATGCCTATCCAAACAGCTCTAGTTATTCAAACAACAATGACGCTGGCAATTTAAAAACCTTTCAGGAGGAAGCAGTATGTAATCTTATACCTGATAATAATAAAAAAGCATCACTGCTCTGGTTGTGAACTTCCCCTGCTTTACTTAGGTTTCTGAGGTAGTACGTATTAAGATAGGTAGGCATATTTGATAGGCAAGATGTCTAAAATAACTCATTTAAGCATCTGTTTTATGAATGAAAAAAAAATAGTTTAATAGAGGAGAGTATTTTATACTATTTGAAGAACACTGAAAATAAGAATTAAAGTTTTTGTGAACTCAAAATTAAATTACACTGAATCAAACTTCTAATCAAACAATTATAAATGAAAAAAATAAGACGATATTTTTTCAAATCGTCTTTGACCCACTGATAATAAATCGTCAAAATAATAATTGAAAACAAGAAACAAGAATAAAGCTAACAGTGTAATTAAAGGGAAGACATTTGTTTGTTACTGTAGAGTTTTTGTTGATTGAAACTGTTGTCTGAATTCTTCTCCCACATTTATAGAGAGTGTCTTACTTTCATAAAATTTATTTCCTTGTCTACGTATTTATTTTCTTTTCTTTCATGTCAAATCAATCTCTCTATCATTTTATTTTCTATTCTTATCATTTGAATTTCTTGCAGATAATCGTTGCTTTTTTGAACTTGACGAGTTGCAAAGTCTTAAATCATGAAATGGGCCTTCTCGGATTATTTATTTGTAATAATTATATAAAAGAGCATCTTTTCAAACTCTTTCTACTAAAATGGTATATTTAATTTGAGTTTATCTAAAATAACATATTTTTAAAGATATTTTATCTAAACTGGTAGATTTAATAAAGTAATCATAAAAATGGCAACTCAATTTAATTTTCAATTATGACATCTTTTTTTATCCTCCAATTATTTTAAAATTAAATAATCTGATCTTATTTAAGTAGTTATGTTATAGATTAACTCTTAAAAGGCTTAATTTTAGGGATTCAAAAAAATTATCTTAATTAATACTACAATTAAGGAGATAAGATTTAATTTTCAATTAAACACATTAAAAAAAAATTGGTTTATTAAATAATCCAGAATTAACGTCTAAACCATTAAAGAATACATGAAAACATTTTCAGAAAAAATTC
>CANYCX014994367.1:0-10582 GCA_948193385.1 Breynia disticha f. nivosa | reverse complement strand
GGATAATCAACATTCTTGGATATTTTATCAAACAATATACCACAGGTCAACACATCATAAGATAAAATAATGCCTCATAATTTTATTACTCAATAATAAAAGTTACAAACAATACATTGGGCTAGGGCTTACACTAACAGCTTAGAAGTCGACCATTTGAGGTTATGTTGCTTACTGAGTTTAAAACTCATGCAAGTTATTGCTTGTAACGCTCGGGAGGATTTTAAGACTTCGTATTCGAAGAAAGGTGTGCAGTGCTCGGATTTTGGAGTTTCAGGAGACGAACCGAGCCGTGCTGAGCTCTCATTGGTTTAGGGTTTGATTTACCCGTATATGTACATAACAAATGCTAACATTCAGTTAAATGTATTTTGTGGGTTATTATTGAAAACATAATCACTAGGATTCTTGTTTCTTTTATAACCTGGAAAACTGCTTTGTAAAAATTTGTATATATATATGTATTGATGGTTTTTCAAATACAAATTTGATTAGGTTCTTAAATATTTATTTCATCTTATGGTTTGTAAGTTCTTTCTAAAATAAAAACTTGATTTCCGGGTTTAAGTATCACTTGCAGGAGGGAAGTATTCGTGAGTGGCATTTAAATTTGGGGGTCACATGTATGATTAGCATCACCTTTGTGGCTATCCTGTTTGCTTAATTATAATATGTTGTGTGCTAAAGAATGTAACTTTATATGAAAAGACTAAGGAAATTTCATATATAAACATTGGAGCTAAGGTAAAGATTGATGTGTGCTAAATTACCTTAAAACAGGGATTAGATAGGCATTTTTTAGATTTAGTACTTCTTAGTACTAATCAGCACGTCATCGTGTTTTTTATTGAATTGGGATTGAAGGGATGATCATGACCTCATGTTCATCAGCACGGATGTGCTAACTAGACCCCTGCACCTCGTATAAACTTAAATTGTTTGTTTACATGATGTACAGGTATAGTATGATTACTATGAGGAGGATTCGAGTACGGAGATTACATTTTTGGATGATTTTGAGAATATGTTTTAAAAAATGCATTTTATTTTTTGCATTTCAAATTTATGGAGTGTATAAGTTTAAAAATTATTTTCTATATCCATATTTATGTTGAAAATGTTTGGAAATGTTTGCAAAATAGTTTATAATTTGGGATTTTAAAAATAACAGGAAGTTATTTTTGACTCTCACAACCATAATCTAATCCACACATTTTCGTTCCAATACAATTCAATGCAACGTATACAAGTGAATGAGAATGAAATGCTAATGCATTTCCACACACAAATGATATGCTCTGGAGCCTTAACTTCGCAATGGAGAGACTTCACTTGGTCGTGCTACTTTGGGCACCTGCCCATCAAATCAAAAGAGAGACTCCACTCAATCTCGTTGTGCATTTTGGACACCCGTCCTTATTTTATACTAAGAGAGACTCCACTCATCTTCTGCATTTATGGGCCATTTGACTCCTTAAACAAATATGTCATGCGAAAATGCTCATACGATGCCACATGACATGAAATGAATAAACTGAAATCATATCCTAAGGCCTTAGCCACACTTCAAACATAGTGTGAATCAGGCCTTTATTCATATAAAACCCGCATCATGCTTACATTTCACCATAACTCATCTATATCATACACAAGTCAACATGCTCAAATAATATTATTATAAGTTTCATGTTTGCCCATGCCCATTCAACAAATCGTTCATACATGGTTATCATAAATCGAGCATTCATAGCTCACCTCAATATAATATTAACAATATATAGTCACCCATACCATACACAAATCATCATAAGCTTCATACACATACCCAAATGTTCATATTCTATTACACCACATAAATCACAAATACATTTCATACATATTGTAATGTCTGTATACCACCTTAACGTTATCAAATGCAAACATTTACGCATTTAAATTAAAGGACCAACCCGTATTGATTAATCCCTCTTAACTTTACATAAGAAATAACCATGGGAAACGGCCAGCCTGGCCGTTCCCTTGGCTGTTCGCACCTGCATGTACAGAATAGGTAGCAACTCAACACTTAAAACATACAAAAATTCAAACATCCATTGAGACCATCCTTTTTTCAAAACCACACACATGTTATTTCATTCTAGACAAGCCAATTTCCATTGATTCTCGTTCACACTCAAATTGTAAACAATCATTCAAAACAGATCATATCCATCCGCAATATTAATAACTCACAATACAACATCTCATAATTTAGTTCGTACCTCTAACCAACCATCATTGCATTCATTCATCATTGCATTCATTCACTTCAACAATACGTGTCTCCACCATAAACACCCATTAGCATCTACATGCTCAAATCATTAAAAATAACATCTTATCAACCTTAAGCCAATATGTTCATAAGAGCATACTTAATACATTCCATTTACAAGCACTCAATTTAACCATGTTCATACCAATCAAACCATGTACAATCCACATAGTGTCAATTGTTTGTTCTTGAGCACAAAACCACACAAATCACACGTTCACAATTTATTCTTCTACGCCTAACAATCCCAACAATTCATTATAGGTCAACATATAAATAGCTATCGATCAATGGTTCTTAAAAAAAATTCTTTAAACATACATGTTAACTTATAATCAACCAAACAAGCACATAAATCATATTAACAACCCTTTAGCAAGTGTTAAGAACACTTACCTCTAGCCTCAAGCATAATTTCGTCGCCCGACCTCCGATTCGGGTTCTCAAGACCGATACCTACATACAAACAAGTCACATTTCCTAGCATTTAGCATACAATGTACTAAACTTTAACATTTCCTAATGCTCTTTCCCAAAATCATAATCTTCCTACAACCTTAATTCCTCAAATCGTAAAAAAAATCATGTTTTTATGTTATTGATCTGTGGAATCATAAACTACCATAAAAACCCAATATAAACCAACAAAAAACTCAATCTTTATCACATACATTTCATCAAAATCGGAACTTACCTCACTGAAATCCCGTCCAAGAACCCTAGAGTTCGTTTGGGTGATGTTCCGGAATGTTATCTACTAATCTCTACGTATTGAAAGTAAGGTTTGATATTTGAAGGAGTTTAGAAGAGTGTTTTTCGTGTCTAGGGTTGAAGGAAAACGCTGGAAAACGTTTAGGCTCTGAACATATGTGTTTCTCTCTCTTTTTGGCCGAAAACACACGTTTTAATGTAGATGCAAACGTCCATAACGACCTTGGGAAACGCCTCTGGCCGTTTTCCATGGCTGTTTCATCAGGTTAAGCTGTCAATTGGCCTACAACAGCCATGGGAAATGGCTTCCCAGGACGTTCCTTGGCCTTCCCAGCCCTAGATTGTCTGCTTTTCACTTTCGACTTCCCGACATCTATATCTCTTACACATACATACTTACCATTTATAACAAACATTATTCCACCTAAATTTAGACATTTCTAACATCAATTGACATGAATTAACCATTTTTTCATCACACCTTATTCCAACTAAAAAATGGATGAATTTTTTGGGCATTACAGTGAGAGTGAAAAAGGTGGTCAAAGCCTGCCCAATAGTAAAAGGTGGCCCTGAATTCCACACAGTTTTAGTGGTGATCCGTTTGGAGAATTTTGGGCTGATTTTGGGTATGGATTGGCTTTTGAAACATAGAGCCATGGTGCATTGGTTTTTGAAGGAGGTGTTGATTGAGGTCAATGGGCGTAACGAAGTATTGTTTGTAGAAGATAGAAGACTAGCGCCTTCCTGTCTAATATCCGTCATACAAGGGGTGAGCTTGGTGAAAGATGGATATGAGGCGTATCTGGCTAGTGTGGTGGATACCACAAAACTCAGTGTGGAAGTGTCTGAAGTTCTAGTGATATGTGAATATCGGGAAGTATTCCTAGAGGATTTGCCCTGGATTGCCTCTTATCAGGGAGGTAGATTTTAAAATTGAAACTGTACCAGGAACAACTTCAATATCGATAACACCCTATCGAATGGCGCCAGTTGGATTGGAAGAATTGACGAAGCAATTGGAGGAATTGCTTGATGAGGGGTTTATTCAGCCCAGTATTTCTCCGTGGGGAGTGCCGATGTTATTTGTTAAAAAGAACAATGGTAGTATGAGGCTATGTATCGGCTACCATTAGTTAAATCAGCTGACGATAAAGAAAAAATATCTGTTACCACAAATTGACTATCTTCTAGATCAGTTGAAGGGTGATGTGATTTTCTCCAAAGTCAACCTAACATCGGGGTACTAGCAGCTGAGGCTAGAGGAAAAGTCATTGCCAAAAACAACGTTCAGGACCTGATATAGCCTCTTTGAGTTTATGGTTATGTCATTTAGGTTGACTAATGCCCCAACCGCATTCATGTCCTTAATGAATAAAATCTTCCAGCCCTATCTGGATACTTTTGTGGCCGTCTTTGTTGATGACATTTTGATTTATTCTAAGAGTCGAGGTGAGCATGAAAAACATTTACGGGTAGCATTACAAATCTTACGAGATAAGCATGGATTAATTACGTGATAATAGTTTGAAATGATTCAGATTTGATATTGACAGGATATTACTCTGATGTTTGATACTTTATATGAATTATAAAGTAACAGGATTTGTCCTTGAATTTCGTTTGATATACTGTTGATTCTTAAAATGTTTTTGAGATGTTATTGATATGAGATATGACTTGTGTGCGAATGATTCTGTGGTATGATTGAGCTATTGATTGGGTTAGAGGAGAATCATATCTCGAGTTGGGATATTGATTGTCCATGCGCACATTTAAAATTTACGAATCAATTATAGCGTATGAAACTTACTAAGTATTGTAAAACATACTCACCTATTGTAAAACATACTCACCTTTGTTTATGTGTCCAAATGACATGCATGACGCATATAACTGGAACTGGATCAGAGCTGAGGTAATCTTTTGTTAAAGTTGCTATTGTCAGAGGTCGAGCTCCATTTTTGTGTTTTGAGTGCTTCTAGTTTTGTGATTTTGCGATGTACATATTGTATAGTTTGTATAAATTTTTCTATTTTGAGTTTGAATTTTTTTAAACTTCTTTTACTATTTCTGCTGTAAAACATATTACATTATGATTGTTTTGGGCCGGAGATGTTTATAAAACGATATTTCATTTTCTCTCTCCTCTTACTATTCTATGATTTCACTCTGATTTCTTAATGATTTGAAAAGATTATTGATTATCATATTAAAAGAGATTGAAAATGAGCTTCACCCGGAAACATGCCTCCTGAATGTCCTCGTTAACAACATAATAAAATCCATCGTCACTTTCTCCCATTTCCACTCGGGGATCTCTAAATGCTTCAGTTTCCCTACTAGAGCTTGATGTTCTCCCTTGATTTACTGGCAAGATAGACATCGAGCTACAAAGTCGACGATCTCTCTCTTCATATTCACCCACCTATGCATCTCTCGCATGTCTCTGTACATTTTAGTTCTGTCCAGATGTACTGAAAGTGGGGATGAATGCCCCTCTGTCATCAGAACCTCCTTGACCTCCGCCAAGTCAGGAACACACAATCTATCCCCGTATTACAACACTCCCTCATCATCTAACCTGTGCAGATTAGTTGATTTCCTTTTATCTACTTTCCTCTTTATCTTAATTAAATACTCATCATCTTTTTATCTTTTATCTACCAAATATCTCATCTAGGGTCGGACCTGCATGCTTGGTAACATCTCCCCCTGAACCAAATCAAACTACACTCTCAACGCCCTCAATCTGAATAAGGATTATGCCTTATAGTTTACTGAATCCTCATCCTCTCTACCTTTACAGCTCAATGCATCTGTAACCACATTAGCTTTACCTAGACGGTAATTGATAGTGCAATCATAGTCCTTGAGGAGCTCAATCCATCTCCTCTGTCACATATTCAACTCTCTCCGTATTCATGTACTTTAGATGCTTATGATCTGTCAGAATTTGGAATGTCTCACCATACAAGTAATGTATTCACACCTCTAATGCATGGATGATAGCCTCCAACTAAAAATCTTGGGTCGGGTAATTGACTTCATATTGCCGCAACTGTCAAAAAGTATAACCAATTACCCTCCCATTCTGCATCAGCACTCCTCCTAATCCCACTTTAGAAGCGTTTGTATAAACCATAAATCATCCACCATCGGTCTGTAATACAAGTATCGGAGCCTCTACTAACCTCCACTTTAATTACTAAAAACTCTCCTCACACCGCTCATTCCCAATTCAACAGAGTGTTTTTCTTCAAAAGATTAGTTATCGGCCTCGTAAGCTTAGAGAAATCAGCTATAAATCACATGTAGTAACCTTCCAATCCCAAGAAACTGCGTACCTAAATCACATTCCTAGGAGCCTCCCACTCTTGAACCGCCTTTATCTTTCTGGGATCTAGTATCATGCCCTCTGCCAATATAACATGGCCTAGGAAGACCACCTCACTCATCCAGAACTCACAGTTCTCGAATTTGGCATATAACTCCTTTCCTCTAAGTTTCTCCAACACCTGCCTCAAATGTCCCTCGTGCTCGAACTGATCCTTGGAATAGATCAACAGATCGCCGATAAAAACAACCACAAAGCTATCCAAGAACGGCTAAAAAATATTGTTCATTAAGGCCGTAAAGGCTGTCGGCGCGTTAGTCAGGCTGAACGCCATCACAATAAACTCGAAGTGCCCGTAATGAGTCTTGAATGCGGTCTTTGGAATGGAACTCTCCTCCACTCACAGCTGCCAATACCCCTATCTCAAGTCTATTTTTGAGAATACCGTGGCTACCCTCAACTATTCGATCAGATCATGAATTATCGGTAGTTGGTAATTATTCTTCACCGTCAATTTATTTAGCTACCGGTAATCTATACACAACTGCATGCTCTCATGTTTCTTCTTGACAAATAATATTGAAGCGCCCCACGACGACACACTAGGCCGGATGAAAGCCTTTTTCCAGAATCTTTTATAGCTACCTCTTTAATTCTTGCAAATGTATCTTTGCCATCCGATACGAAGCTATCGAGACTGGTGCGGTGACATCCAAATTAGACTATCATCTTATGTTGTTATATTAATTCTCTCAAGATGAAATTCAGATATGGACATCATAATGTTTGAAAATAATAAGTAGGGAACACAAACTTCAAAGAAAATACACACATTCATTAATATAAGTAAAACTTTACAATGTTTGAGAAGGATTGTTTTTGAAATCCAACCAAGGTTCAAAATGTTTCATGTTATAAGAGAAAAGGAATCTATTCAATTCCATTTCTATTATAACCACAATAAAAGAAGATATGCACTATCCTAAAACAAAATTTATCTTCGTGCACAGCGCACCTTAGTTCTTCAATCTATGATGTCGAAGTTGGAATCAAGAAATTGTCTACCCTTCTCATACAAAAGTGAATTCCCTCAAGTCCCTGCTGACAAGGAAGGCATAAAACGCAGTGAGTCACAAGACTCAGTAAACAACACTTACCAAATGGACAACATTCCTTGTTTTCATTTAATAACACATCATCAATTCAAGATAAACATAGCATCATAATCAATTCCACATCAATAGACAACCACACCATAGTTAAACGCTCTAATAGAAACTGATTCAAACTTGAAACCAATAGTAAGCATTCTCTGAAAGTCAGAGATCAGCGATCCATACGTGATCAGCCAAAACTACGCTCATTGGTGGCCAATTACGTGTTGTCGCTGCCACCATGCGTAGTTCAGGTACACATAGACGCGTGGTCGTGGCTGAAGTATGTGTGGTCACAGCGACTGTGCATACTTAGCTGCCACCCTTGTGAAGTTTCCTGCGTGAAATCTCAAAATCAAACAATACACATTACTCAACACTTCATATCATCAACAAGCATCCTCATACATCTCACAACCAACATATGTGATAAATTACACAGTAAATTACATGCAATCAACTTGTATTCCTTCAACCATATATCTCATAAGAAGCAACAATATTTACATTCAAATTTTCATGGCACAACTTTCACTACCCACACACAATTCATTTCAAACTTCATAATATAACAAGTTCCTCATTTCCACTACATACCAATCATGGAACTCATTCCTTCGTTCCATCAATTAACCTCGTCATCTAAGCATACATTCATGAAATCACATTAAATGCAACATGATGATTTCAAATGCATGGACTCTAATACATTTCAATGCAACACACATTATCTCAGATTTTGGTTTTCAAGTTATGCACTTACTTGGCTAATTCTTTTGACGTTTACAAATGGGCCTTGTCGGTCGGGAGTATGTGGTTGTAAATTACTATGGACCATATATTTTACGTCCTTACTTGGCCTCAATATCGCCCTTACTTGGCATGACACGCTCGAACACTAATAAGTGAACCGAAACTTCCACTGTGCCACAGTAAAGTATGTAATATATACTAACCGCAATTTATGCTCCCAAGAGCCATAACCACTTCCTCAATTCCATTGCTCACTACCTGCTATCATTTACATTCATCTTTGCTTTTTAAAAGCTTTATATGCATGAATGTTATGACAATATTCATATGAATACATCATGTCATATTCCACATAACTTCACCACATCATCACACACATCCAAAAATATAAGAATACACTCATTATGCCATATAGGACACTCCAAACTACTTCATCCACTCCAATCCCATACAAATGACACAAGCGATGTACATTAACAACACATCATGTATACTCTTTGACAACTACACAAAAAATGGTTACTACTAGATAGTGTACACATTAAGCTTTCCAACAAGCCATTATTTGCTCAAATTGGAGCTCAAACGAAAGAAATTTATGGTAAAAAAGTTAGCGTCAAAACCAAAAACGTGATTTACAAGATTCACACAAGAAATCTTACCAAAATTCAATCTCCGAACAATTTCTCAACTCCCAAATGGTAGGGTTTTCACAAAGAAAGACGTTAGCTAGGGTTTTTGACTTTAGAGAGAGTGTTTAGAATCAAGATAATGTGCATGTGGAGTGTAGAGAGAGAGAGGAAGAAACTAATACTTATAGGAATCGGTTTTTGACGATTTTGCCCCTGATATGCTTTAAACTCACTGTTTACTCGTAACTATCTGCACATCTTCAACTCCTAGCTTAACCATACTCGTAAAATCTTTAATTATAACAAAATTTTCGAAATTTAAAATCGTACTTGGATTAGGAAATAAGTGTGGATAACGTCGACGCATCTCCGTTGTAAACTCCCAAGTAGTCTCTTTTGGGGAATGGAAACTCCATTTCACCTTTACGATTGGAATTTCATTGTTCCTCAGCTTACGAACCATCCGACCAGGATTTGCACATGTTCCTATTTATAGGTCATATCTTCCAACATCTCCACTTCAGTTCCTTGATTACGTGACTGAAGATTGATCAATACTGCCTCGGTATACTAACATGGAATACATCGTGCAACCTCGAAAGTTCATTGGGTAACCTAAGCTGATAAGCTAAATGTCCGACCCGTTTCACAATTTCATAAGGCCCAATAAATCTCTGGCTTAGCTTCTCGCTCTTCCCGAATCGTATAACTCCCCGCCAAGGCGATACTTTCATAAACACTTTCTCATGCACTTCGTAGGTGATTTCCCACCGATGTCTGTCAGTGTAGCTTTTATGATGATCTTGGGCAGCTTTAATGCATTTCTTAATAACCTGTACTTTTTCCACTGTCTGTTGTATGAATTCAGGACCATTAATATGTCGCAGCCCTTCAACATCCCAAAACTCTGGACTTCAACACTTTTTTCCATACAAAGTTTCATACAGTGCCATTCCCATGCTGGAATGATAGCTGTTCTTGTAAGAAAACTCTATTAATGGCAAATGCTCATCCGAGTTGCCTCTGAACTCCATAATATAAGCTCTCATCAAGTCTTCAAAAGTTTGTATAGTCCTTTCTAACTGTCCATTAGTATGGGGATGGAAAGCTGTACTAAAGTGCAGTCTAGTACCCATAGCTTCCTTTAAACTAACCCAGAACTTTGAAGTAAATTGAGGATCCCTGTCAGATACAATAGAAATCAACACCTTATGAAGTTTAACCACTTCAGCCACATATATTTTTGCTAGTTTGTCCAACGAATCATCCTTCTTAATTGCCATAAAATGCACAAATTTCATCAATTTGTCCACAATCACCCACAGTGCATCGTGATTCCATAATGTTCTGAGCATTGCAACCACAAAGTCCATAGTTATTCGCTGCCATTTCCACTCTGGAATAGCTAAAGAATAAAGCTTTCCAGCTAGAGCCTGGTGTTCAGCCTTGATATATTGATAGCTCACACACTTTGCTACAAATTTTGGAATCTCTCTCTTCATGCCCGATGACCAATATAGTGGTTTCAAATCCCGATACATATTAGTACTGCCCGAGTGTACTGAGTATGCTGAAGAATGTGCTTCCTAGAAGATTTATTCTTTCAATTCTGATAAATCTGGCACAAACAATCTCTCTCCATAATGGAGAATTCCTGTTCATCAAGCACATAGGGAGTTTC
>CANYCX014994134.1:0-10041 GCA_948193385.1 Breynia disticha f. nivosa | reverse complement strand
GCCATGGTGGAGGCGCGACTGGTGGCGATGGCTCGGCCCAGGGTCGTGCGTCTCGGCTAGAAGTGGAGCACGCGCATCCAAAGAAAAGGAAGAAGGGAGGGGCTGACGGTGGTGGAAAAATGGCGACGGCGGCATGACACGGTGGCCATGCGACGGTCGGAAAAGGGAGAGAAAAGAGGAAGCCGAGAGAGGAAGGAGAAGGATCAGAGGTGGGGGCGTGGAATCTGGCGGTCCGAGAGGAGATCGGATCGAAGCGGAAAGGAAAAAGAGAGGTGCGTGGTGGCTGTGGTGGCGGGGCGTGGTGATCGGAGAGGGAGCCGGAAAATCGTGAGAGGGAGAGATCGAGACCGAGAGGAAAGAGAGAGGGCTGAGAGTCGAGAGAGAAGGAGATTAAATGGGGGGCGGCTGCACACATCTTTGGAAGAAGAAGAATAGATTTAGGTTTCCTTTTGTGTGGTTAGGTATGCTAGGGTTTTAAGAGTGCATTTGTTTGCACTTGACGATAATACCCTTGCATATGCATTTTTTTTATTTCTCTGTCTAAATGTGTCTCTAAAATTCATCACGTAATTAATTTATAACGACTCTCGTATTTTTTTTATTTAATTTAATATACGAAATATCGTATACTTTAATTTTGCTCAAATACATCTCTTCCCCACAACTTTTGAAAATTCCTATATATACGAAAATCGTATATTTATTGATTCTATTTAAATTAAAAATATTTTTAATTTAAATAAATCTCCATACGGAAAATTTTTATTTTTCCTTCAATATTCTCCGTCTTAGTTTTAAGTTTTAAAATTTTCGGGGCGTTACAGGGTTCGGGTTGGGTATGGTAATTGTTGAAATATCCAAACCCGAACCCGAACCCGACGGGTACCCGTCGGAGAATAACCGAACCTGTCTCCATATCCCAGTATTTAAACCTGAACATGTCTCCAATGGTTCCCCATTAGTTAAACCCGAACCCATAAAGTACTAACCCTAAAATACTAAACGTAAAATATCACTCTCTTTATTTTGAAAGCAGCCACCTAAAGTTCCTAATTCCTCTCCAAGACTCAAAGTCGTCTCTCCTATCCCACCTGAAGCCTCCCCTCTCCTCACGTTGACCACCCAACTTTTAGTTCCTTCTTTATGCTAATCTAGTGGGGTTCACCATCAATCATGCCAAAGTTTTAATAACTTTTGTTTAAGAGAACAAATTTGTTCCTGTAAGTTTCCATCTTTGGTCAAGTTGACTATCCAACTTTTGCTTCCTTCTTAATGCTAATCTAGTGGGGTTCATCATCAATCATGCCAAAGTTTTAATAGTTTTTGTTCAAGAGAACAAATTTGTTCCTGCAAATTTTCATCTTTGGTAAGTGGGTATATTGGTATTCTTTCATAGTATAGTTTCTGCAATGAAATGTCACTGTTTAAATGCTGGAGTTCAATTGATGAGTGACTTCAATTTGATGAGTTTTCTTGTAAAATCACCTGGTTATAATTCCTAAGATAGATTAAATTATTAGGATTTGAAAATCATAATTCTCTTTTTGTTGATGCATGTGGGTTTGTTTCAGGTTTTAATAATGGAATGAATTGAAGAAATGGTTTTTAGGTTTTTTGTGGAATCTGGGTTGAGTTTGTTTCTCTTTTTTGATTATATATGTTTTTTGAAATTTGTTGTTTTTTTTGCAGTTTCATTGACTCCAGCTGATGCTCTAGGTATGTTTTGTGCTACATTTAATGTTAAAAATTAATTAAAAATTACATACATTTCAATTAAATTAAATCATACATTATTTTTCCTACTTATGATCATTTTCAGGTAAATATTGGAACAAACTTTTGTTATAACCATGACATCAGAAGAACAACTAAAACAACAATCAACATCGCTACCGACACCGGGTGTTTCTTCAAACAATCGTACAATTGAACAAGGAAATTTGGTTATTGAAGAAGAATCCAACTCAATACCTCATTTGCCAAATAAAAGACTAAAGAGTATAGTTTGGCAATATTTTGACAAACTTTTTATTGATGGTGTGGAGAAAGCTCAATGCAAACATTGCAAGAAAAAACTTGGAGGAGCATCAAGGAATGGTACTAGTCACTTACACGATCACATCAAGACATGTGTTTGTAGAAAGCAACCGGATATAAGGCAAAAAATTTTGCAGAGTAATGTTAAATGGGATATCACTTCTCGTGTGTATGATGAAAAACAAGGAAGATTCACTCTTGCTAGGATGATTATATTGCATGAATATCCACTCTCAACTGTACATCATGTGGGCTTTAAAACCTTCACAAGTTGTATTCAACCATTGTTTAAGTGTCCTAGTCGAAATACAGTGAAGTGTGATATCATGAAAATTTATGAGCAAGAGAGAATTGAAGTTGTTAACAGAATTGAAAATGGGCAAAGCAGAGTGGCTATTACTACGGATATGTGGACATCGAGTAGTCAAAAGAAAGGGTTTATGGCTATTACGACACACTTTATTGATACACACTTAATTGGGCAAAGCAGAGTAGAATTTTGAGGTACCTACTTTGCATGAATTGTGTATATCTTCAATTAATCAATTGAAAATTTGTTTGACAATTTCTTCTTTCTACTGCAGATTTGTTTATGTACCAAGTCCGCATACAAGCGAAGCTCTCATTGAAGTCTTGGTTGATACGTTTATAGAGTGGAATATTGACACAAAATTATCCACGATTACCGTGGATAATTGCACAACCAATGATTCATTAATTGGTAAGCTTAAAGACAAGTTACAATTATCTAAATTGATGCGTGATGGTACTCATATTCACATGCGGTGTTGTGCGCATATTTTAAATCTTGTTGTTAAAATTGGTTTGGATGTGATTAAGACTGCAATTGAAAATGTGCGTGAAAGTGTGGTGTTTTGGACAGCAACACCAAAAAGAGTAGAAAAATTTGAAGAAGCTTGTAAGCAAATGAAAATAACTTACATGAAGAAGTTAGGTTTAGATTGTCCAACTAGATGGAACTCTACTTTTTTTATGCTTCAAACTGCTTTGATGTATAAGGATGTGTTTGCTCGTTTGTTTCAACGTGAAAGTCAGTATAAATCATTACCAAGTCAAATTGATTAGGAAAATGCTAAAGAAATTTGTGAGAGGTTGGAAGTGTTTCATAAAGTGACTGAATTATTTTCTGGCACAAGATACCTGACATCAAATTTGTTTTTTCCTAAAGTGTGTGAGATTAGACTTGCTTTGAATGAATGGATTGATTTTTCTAATCACATTGTTAGTAGCATGACATTTAAAATGGTTGGTAAGTTTGATGAGTATTGGGGTGTGATTCATCAATTAATGGGTGTAGCTACAGTATTAGACCCACGATATAAGATGGAGTTAATTGAGATTTATTTTCCCTTGGTTTATCCTCATGATCATGATCTTCAAATTCAAAACATTAGAACACTTTGTGAAGAGTTAATAGCTGAATATCAAGAGAAGATTATGTCTAATAGTGAAAATGAAGATTCTACATCTTCTATTTCACATGCCTTAGTGGAAAATGTCTCATATTTATCAGCTTGGGAAAAACATCTTTTGAACAAGCGTAAAACTTCTTCTAGCAATGTAAAAACTAACTTGGTTCGTTACTTGGAGGAAGACATTTTACTCCAAAGTGAGAATTTTGATATATTGATGTGGTGGAAACTAAATGGAGCTAAGTTTCCAGTTTTACAAAATATTGCAAGAGATATTTTGGCTATTTCTATCTCTATTGTAGCCTCAGAATCTGCATTTAGTGTTAGTGGAAGATTAATCAGCCCTCACCGTAGTTGACTCCATCCAAAAACTGTGGAAGCTTTAATGTGTGCAAAAAGCTGGTTGTGGTATGCTGCTGGACAAGGTAAAAATTTTAATGTTTTTTTGTTAGTGTATTTTCTATTGATAAATCTAATGCAATATCTTCTTTCTTATTGTTGTTTTTGTTATGTTTAGATGAAAATACTCTGTTTGTCTCAGATAATCATGCAACCATACTTGAAGATAATGATGATGATGATCCAGGTAATTTTGCATTTAGTTACATTGACTATTAATTACTCTATTTTTTAATTAATTTTTATTTTTCTTATGTGTTGTAAGATCTGTGGTGACAATTTTTTGAAGAAATGAAGATGTTTCAAGTTTGTTTTGTCATTGTATTTGATTATCTTATAATTAGTTTCGACAATGTTATATGTTGTAATGTGATATCAAAATTTTAATTTATGTTCGATTTGATAAAATATTGAACAATATTTTGTTAGATTTTGTGATTATTAATATTTATATTTTAGTTTACAAATTTTAAAAATAATAATTTTTAGGTTTGGGGGCGGGTATGGAGATCCCCGTCGGGGAACCCGCGGGGAAAACCATATCTGTGGATATCTCCGCTTGAAAATCATAGATATGCAAAATTACAGGGACCCCCGAAACCCGACGGGGATCCCCGTTACCGACAGGGGCGGGGATGGTAGCTAAAAAGTCATCCCGTCGAGTACGGGGACGGGGATGGGGGGCGGTGTTGGGTTTCGGGTATGGGTACGGGAGACATAGTCCCCGCATATTCCCGTACCCGTTGCCATTCCTAATAATAATCAAGAGCTTGCGAAGCATATTTAGATTGATTGTCATTTAGTCCGCCATCACACAAATGTAGGTTTTGTTAAACCCAACTACTGCCCTTTTCTAATCAATTTGGCAGTCATTTTTACAAAATATTTACCCGATCCTCTCTTTCACTCCATTTTTTTCAAATTAAACTTCTAAATTTAACTTGAGGATGAGATGTTGATTTATGTTATTGTCGTTGTGTCGATTGATCGACTAGATAATATAGCATATGATGATTGGATGGTGTGTACAAACCATGTTTTGTTATCACGTGTATGGCACATGCTCATTTTAACACTTACCATAATGTCAAGAATATCCTTTTCTCTCTCTCGTCTCTATCTCTAATCTTGTATCGATCAACAATTCTAGATAAATGTTGAAAAGCATGTCATTTATTTATCAAGGATTCAACATTAATTATAAATAAATAGTACAAAAATCTGAATAAATACATGCTCAACAGGAAGGAAACATCCAAATTAATGATTAGGGAGAAACATTTATGTGATGGTTTATGAATAATGAGTCAATCGCAAGAGGTTACATGTTTTTCTTAGGTCTTGTCAAAGTCTATATCTTAGCCTCATGTAGTCATAGGAAACAAAAAAAGTCGTACAAGTACTAACGTTTGAAAATAATAGAGACATAGTGAGTCATTGTTCAATTGGCACATAAATTGGTTTTGTCGATTTATAAATAGGCTTATTTTTCCCTTATATTAAAAAAAACAATAGATAGATGTTATTATGAAAATTTCAGGTAAATCCACCGCCATTTTTGACCTAAATGAGTTATGTAATTCGAATCCAAAAGTTGCAAAAATGTCTAGTCTTAATTGTAAGAGGAGTAATTAACATTCCATTATCACAAAAGCAGGAATCATTGTCACTTGTTTAATGTGGTTTTTTTTTTTAAATCTGTTTAATGTGGTAGTGCTTGTATTTGTCGGTTTGAAATTTAGTTTTATGAGGCTCATCACAATGTGTTTATTTTATGTACAACCATATAAATTACGTTACATGCCTTCATATATAAACATCAAGTGGTTGGTAATATCAATTTCTTAATCAAACAGTCTTTGTCTTATGTCTTTTTCTTCTTTTTTCTGTATAAAAAAAATGATAAAGAAAGAACAAAGTCAGAAACAGAAAGTCTATATTTTCGTATCTATAAGACAATAAAAGTTGGAATGTCTATTAAGTTATGGTTTCTGTTCTTTCATGTATCGCAGTTCAGCTCTTCGTACAGAGAAAGACAATTTAACATTTATATTTAAAAAGGAGGAGAAAGCAGATTATTTGGATTAGGTATTATCGGAATAGATATACTTGTAAATAGTTAATTAAGTGAGTAATGAAACGACAAGGGTGGTTTGTTTCTATGTGGCCATTCAAGTTAGGGTTTCTACTAACTCCTTCAATTAGCTGAGGAGACATTTTCAATCTGAAAGTGACAATTCCTGCATACTTGAAAGCCCTAAATTCCCTCCAAAATGTGCACTTGATTTGCAACATTTAGATTTTTGTGTCGCAAAACATACAACATTTCTCTATGTAGGCGAGACTGATATTTTCTGACTCTGTAAGATGATTTTTTAGCGTAAGATTATGATACGACACAAATAACACAAATTTAATTTATATAATGTTTATGCATAAAAATGATATTTAATTAAAAAATACGACACAATTAGAATCGTCTAATCTGAATTGCCACCTCCTGTATTTACAGCGGTGTGATTAGCTTTGCGAAAAATACTAACATCCCACTCTTGTTGAATGGTTGAGCGGATGGATCAAATTAAATAATTTGGATTGTTGGTTGGGAATGAGTTTACAAAATAGATTCTACAACACATTAATGCATGCTTGTGTAAGAATAAAAGTGAACTATTTCTTATAAATAGGTCTTGGCCTTGGTTAATTAGCAAAATGTAACTTGGATTGATAAGTTAATTAGAGAGATCTAATTTGGATTTGTAAAAATGTAAAGATTTTATAGATTTGGGTTTTCTTTGTTTGACGAAAAATGTTTTTACTTTAAAAAATATTCTTTCATACAAATAAAATTTCTGAATCTTATTTTCTTTAATTATGTTTTTTAGTATTTGACTCTCAAATAAAAAATAAGTTTAAAATAATTTTTATGAAAATTAATTTATTTTTAACTTGTTGGATTTTAAGACTAAGAGTAGCTTGAAATAAAAAATATAATGCTATATTGTATATAAAAAATATTTTTTTAAAAAATTAATTTAGAGTAATTATTATTTCTCTATTAATTTATTTTTTATTAGAATTAAATATCAAAAAATCAGAAAAATATTTTGCAAAGAAAATAAACACCTTCAAACAAACACAATCTTTTTCTCAAAAAATTTAATTTTTATCCAATAAAAATTGAGGACGCAAAGCTGATAGCTCTATTGAAATATTGAACGACGATAAAAATTTTCTTGTGTTCTTTTCTATTATGTATGGTATAACCTGATCCTAACCACACAAAAGTCCATAATAACAGTCAAATCTAATTATCAAATGCCCAGTCGACATTAATGAAAATAATATTCAGTACTATAAAAGAAGATATTGATTCTTAAGAGATTGCATATTTGAGTTCATCATTTTGATAATAAATTACAAAATGACCATTGAAATTCCAAATTGATGGAAGGGAACATATGTTTACACCATTATCACTCACTCATCAATCCCACATAAACAGATGATTCATTCACAAGGCAGGGTTTGCCACTCAAAAGCTACATCAAAACTTTGTAAAGACATTATCCTTACGGAAAATACCACCTAACTTGGTTGTTTTAGTCAAGTGGTACAACATTATTGCTGACTCTAGCAATAAAAATTGGCGTCGTATAAAAACTCGAGCAAAAAGTCACTTAATCTCAACGTGAGGTATATAATGTCATGTTCTCACATTGACTAGGTATCTAAGTCAAATATAATTTATAAGTTATTTTCCTCTTAAACCGTTAAAATGTCTTTTTTAAAGAGAAGATTTTGGTCATGCGTCTAGAACAGACAATATAACATATCTAAGAGGTCAACCTTAGCGCGCAGACATAGTACACGATAATATATGTGACTGAAGAATCAAATTTCTATATCCATTCTCCCACACCCAACTAGAAAAACTTAATCTTCCAAAGTTGGAGCAAAACTCAATGTTTGAACGAAAGGATTCTCACAAAAGTGTTTGATCAAAGTTCAGTGAGGGGATTAAAATTGTAGTTGGTATTTTTTATTTTTATTGGTCAAAGGATTAGCAAAAGATTAAATATTGTGAATCAATGTTTTGAAGCTATATTTTGATTGTTTCTAAAATATTTGAAAACAATCAATTATTCATCATAAAAAATGCAAGCAAAAATCAAGTTTTATTTTTTGTGTTTTTCATAAAATGAATAAGTTAATGGTCTAAAAACACAGTTATTAAACTACAACTACACAGTATTGGCATAGAATAGTATATATACAACATTTTCATTTATCTAAATATAATTTTAAATTAAAAAATTCCAATTTTATAATTTATTAAAGCTAAAAATGTTTGAACCAAGCACTGGTTCCAAACCAACAAAAGAAATCGTCTGAAAAATAAAACCAAAACCATGGTCAAATAGGGTTTGTATCATATTCAATATTTAGACTTAACTTCGACCGGTAACCAAGCGTATCTTAGTTCAGTGGTGATTGTGGCTGAATTTGGTAGGGCGAACTGCAGTTCGATCCCCCACAACGCCGCTTAAGAGGGGAATGAAACCTAACCACCCAGAACTTCTCCTTGAACCGGATTAATCTCGGCCCAATGGGTCGAAATTACCAGAACTCAGAAAAAAACAAAAAAAACTTAACTTCGACCGGTAATTCATAATCCATGGTCGGTTTAAGTGAAATCATTCATGTTTCTGTTTATAGACAAATATGAAAAGAAATTAATTTTAAGTCAAAATTTGAATTTAGGTAATAGGATTTAAACATTAATTAAAAGTAGGACTCCAAACTTCAACCTAACACCATAGTTTTTTGGCTTTCCCAAAACAACTAATTTCCAATTCCCTCCTTGCCTTTAGACCCTAAACCAACAAAGTGTTAGTTTTAATATACAGAAGCTAACATTTTTAGGGTGTTTGACTTGACTGTTTTGCCCAAATCAAATTAGTTAATCTATGACCTAATTGACAATTAATTTTAATTAGGGCAAATGCTAATATAGGGTTTATATTCTCATAAAGAGTTGAGTAAGCACTTCATTCTAAGGAAGCACTTCAACGTAGAATAGGTGAATAGAGTTCGCCACAAAATAGTATAAAACAATTTTTTTCACGATTTTATACGTAATATATAAAAAAAAGTAGGGTAATTGTGGGTTATAATTAATTAGAATAAATTTTAAAAAATGTTTATAGCATTATGAGAATTTTAAGAAATTGAGTTTTATAGGTAAAAAGTCAATAGAATGTTGAGTCGACACTTTTATAAATTCTGAATGAGATTCACCATTAAAGATACTCTATGAATAATATGTTATTACCATCCTACTAAAGACCAATTAAGATTCTTGTTCTAATAAAACCCTAGAGTACAAATAATCAGCTATACTCATTAAGTTAAGTGATTTTAATTAAATTCCTCATGTACAGTAGAAAATACAGTACTCCCTCACTCTCTCATGTGTGCCACTGCTCCTATGCATGTCTTTGATGAAACAATTTTATATCATTCTTTGTGCCAAGGACAAGAAATTACTCATGTTAAAATAGCTGTGAAAATCAAGCCCTAATCTCATCATCTCAAATCATGAGGAGAATGAACATAGCAACTGTTTAGAACTCTTTTGTAAATTGAGATTAGTCTTGCATTATGTGAAATAATTAATGCTACATGATTAGTTATGTGTACATGTGAGAATTTTTCATTGGCATCAGTGTTTAGGTTGTTAAGAGTTTTTTAAAAATAAAAAACCAACCTTACAAGTGTCCTTTATTTAGACATAATTTGATTAACTTAAAATGTATTTTTATCTCTAATCTCATGTATTTTTTTTTTTGGTTTTGATATGACTAATTTCTGGATTCATTCAGTTATATATCTAACAAGTAAATCACCTTGAATATTACTGACAATGAAATAGTAACAGCACGTCCACATTCATAGTTTGTTCGATTATGAGGAATTTTATAGTAATTATTAGGTTAATTTAAACCGCCGTATATATATGCATGCAACTTAAAATCATTATTTTTATTGTTGACTTTTGAATTAAGCAACAGGTCAACACAACTTACATGATAAACCAAATTTATTAGCCACTAAGAATAAAATTACACCGAAAATAAGCTTTCAAGTTTGCAAGTTTTTGGTAGTTTAG
>CANYCX014992965.1:0-10238 GCA_948193385.1 Breynia disticha f. nivosa | reverse complement strand
TGATGAATTGGAATGTTGATTAAATGTGTTAATATGTGTTTAATGTTAATGTTATGGTGATTTAGAACTTGGAATGTATATTGTAAGTGTTAAAATGATTATGATTAATGTAATTAGGTGTTTTGATTAGAGTTTAAACCTGGGAAGCAGGTCATCACGCGGAGTAGATACAAACTACGCGGGGTCGTGCTAAAACCGCGTAGTTTGCTCTGACACCGCGTATTGTATCAAGCTTCCGGATGGTACTGTTTTATTGAACTACGCGGTGTAGAGGCGAGTCCGCGTACTCGACAACCACCTCGCGTAGTCATGAAACAGCCCGCGTTCTGTCCTGTGAACATGGAAAAAATGTTGTTCTTAGGTACATTAATGGATGGTTTTTATGGAGGTTGAAATGTATGGTTGTGTTACATTATTAAGGTACATTATTAATTTGGGTTATGTGATTTTTAAAATTTTTATTTTGGTGCTAAATTAAATCGACCTTATAAGGTTATGTTATTTACTGAGTTAAATCTCGTGCAATTATTGCCTGTAACGCTCGACAGGTGATTAAAAGAGGATTTTGAGACAGAAGGCTTTGAGTTGCTCGAATTTTTGGAGAGTTTGCTGACCAGTCGTTAAGGTGTGCGGGCATATGATCTTGGACTTAGAACCGATTTTGTACATGACTATGCACATGGTTTTATATATGTATTTTGATAGGTTATTGTTGAAATAGGATCAAAAAGATTCTTATTTCTGTAATAACCTAGAAACCAATTTGTAAAAATTTGTATATATATATATGTGTGTGTATGAAATTGGTATTTGGTAATTGACCTTTGAATTTTTATTATTCAATATTGTTTTATTTTATTTTAAATTTAAAACTTGATTTCCGGGTTTAGATATCATTTGTAGGAGGGAAGTATATGCAGATGATATTTAAATTCGAGGGTCACAGTCTAGTTCATATAAGATTTTGTTTATACTATGATGCAAAAGCATGATAGTATTGTTATAAATGATGTAAAGGATGCTTTGCAATCAAAGAAATTGATAAACTAGCTTCTAATTTAGGTTATAGAGGTGTAGAAACTAGGTTGATTATGAGTATAGGCAGGGACATGGAAAGGAATAGTGATGGCATAGTAACTCGCATTCAAAATCTAAGGTTGCATTAAGATGTTATCGTTGCAAGGAAAATGATCACTTTAAGAGGGATTGTCCAATACGAAAATAGCAAAATAGACTGAGGTCAAAGAGTAATATTCAGTTTGTTGTAACTCAGGATTGTTCTACTCAGGACAGTGTTGATGAGGGAGAAGGGGGTGATGTTCTGACTGTGAGTATAATTAGTACTGTAGACACCTGGGTTCTTGATCTAAGTGTTTACTATCATATGACATATTTAGGGAACTATTTTACTTCTTTTAAGAAGTAGGATGATAGTGTGAGGTTGGGTGATCATTAAAAGTTCAGTGTTAAAGGTGGTGGATCAGTGTAGATTAGGATGTATGATAGAATGATGAGGATGTTGGATGCCTAGTATGTCCCGAAGATGAAAAAATGATTTTTGTGGGATAAAAATGGGTGCACTTTTTCTGAGTATGGTGGAGTTCTTAGGATGTCATTAGGTTCAATGGTTGTCATGAAGGGTAATCTGAAGCATGAGATTTATATATTGATGGGTAATTTAATGTTGGGAATGGTGGAGGTTCCTAGTTTCATAACAGTTGATTCTATGTGGAAGAAAATAATGTTACTGAGTTGTGGCACTCCAAATTATAACATATAAGTGAGAAGGGCTTGTGAATGTTAAGCTGAAAGGGGTTATTAAAGAGTGTTGAGACTAGGAAGATGAAGTATTGTGATACATGTATTATGAGAAAACAACATAAGGTGAAGTTTAGGATGGGTAGTCACACTGAAGTTTAGGATGGGTAGTCACACTACTAAGGGAATAATTGAATATGTGCATTCTGATTTGTAGGGTCCTGCTTCGGTGGAGTCTCATGAAGAGTGCAAATAATTTGTAACTTTTATTAATGACTTTTCTAAAAAGTGTGGGTGCACTTTTTGAAGAGCAAGGATGAAGTGTTTGAAAAATTCAAGCAGTAGAAGATTATGGTTGAAAAATGGACTGACCAGGAAGTCATGAAAAAGTTTTATGGGTTCTGCAGGAAATAATGAGGCCCACATTGTGCAATATACAACACAGCAAAATAGCATGGTAAAACTAATGAACAAAACATTTGTTCAATGAGATAGCTACATGAGAATAGGCGTTGGGTTAACAAAGCAATTTTGAACTAAGGTAGTTAACACTGATAGGTATATGGTTAATTGATCGTCATCTACTGCAATTGATTTAAAGACTCAAGAATTAGACGACCAAAGACTTAGTGTGGCTAACAACTATATCTTCAAAAGATAGTATATAAAGCTTCTTCAACTTTAAAAAAAAGATATAGACAAACATTTTAAATATTTTACAAATCTTTGTTTGAGAGAAATAAAAAAAAAAAGAAGTCCTATGTGCTCCAAAATCAAACTACTTTATCCTTCAAAGATCAAAGCTTACCATCAACGTTGTGTAAGAAGATTTGTGATCATGAAATTTTAGTTCAACTAGTTGCAAAACTTGTTGTGACACTCAAATTTGCAAAGTTCATTTTCGAATAAATTAGAAAATCTGTCGACCATTTTTTTTAAATTGGTTTGACATGCTTAACTAAAATGAAAACAATAATAGTCATGCATTCATTTCAAACCTCGGCCAGTGATAAAGTATATACAAAATAACAAGTTTGCGGAAGTTATGGCTATGGTTTTAAACGAGGCATGTATCAATTATCTATACTAACAATGTTTGTATAGAATTTACAAAAAGCAAAAGAGTGTGAACGATATGCTAGGAGCCTCGACCTCGATCCAAGTATCGCACCGCTAGCAACCCTGAAAAGTATAGTCCCAAACACACTACTGCAGCTTTGCACAAGTCACCACAAAACACAATGCATCGTGAGTAACTAAATATCCAGTAAGTACATTTACATCACTTACCAAGGTAGCTAATGCATAAGTACTTTGTTGGTAAAGTGTGTTGATGCTCTAGTCCTTTACGAGTCTAGGAAAATCATCCTGGGTTACTTAATTCAATATATCTTAGTACATTATCGAAAATAGGAAATCACCTAGCACATCTAGATCCATCCTCCTATAGTATGTTATTAGAATACTAGGTTTTAAGTCGTCATTGTACTAAACTATCATATGCTGGCTCATTTAGCAAAACTCTCTTAATTATTACGAACTTACTATTTTACACTGCATGGTGAACGGGAATGGGAACGGTCTTGGGAATGATCTAAGTTTCCCGTTTCCAAATCCGTTCTACTACCCTATCCCACTCAGTAATAACGAACGGCTTAGGGAATGATTTGCTTTGCCCGTTTCCCAACTCGTTCTACCATTCTGTCCAACTCAATAGGTCCGAACGGCTTGGGAAACGGTTTGCCCCAAAACGTTCTCCAACCCATTCTGACTCTCTGGAATGCCCAAGAGGTGAAATGGTTTGAGAAACAGCCTGCATAGCCCGTTCTAACCTTCTGGAATCAAAAGACAACAATTCAACTCAAACCACAACAACCACCAACATTCAAGTTCATAATCCAATAACTATTCCATTCATGCCTCATTTCACAAACGTATACACATCAAAGTACCTTCATTTCATACAACATTTCCACACACATTATCCAACAACATTAGCACGCACTCATTCATTCGTTCATTCATGTGATCACATAACACACATCACACACATAAGTTCCATTTTCACCATATCAACATATACATTTTTATCGCAACCAATCACATTATCTCATATGCATGCCCATTAATGCTTTATGCATATGCATGATGCAATCCACACACAAATGTCCCGGGGGTTCATTCATTTTTCTTTTACTGAAGGATCTCTCCTTCGTGAGCACCCGCTCCTTATTTATCGACGGTGAGCATCCGCTCCATTTTTTTGTCGGATTTTCTTAGGGTCTCCTCTATTGAGCAAACGCTCCCAATTCATATTTTTAGGGATCTCTCCCATTTGAGCACCCGCTCTCATTTCATTTCATCTTTTCATGAACATGTCACTCATGCTCATGCAATGTCAATAATATCATGAATGCGTCTCATATCACATTCATCATTTTTATATCAAACATGCCATGTGCATTGCTTCCACACAAAATCATAAGTTCACTAATCTTAACTAATCACCAATCGCACAATTCATACCATCCATTCCATTGAAGTCCATTAATCCATACCACAACCACATTATCTCATAACATTGTCAATTCATCATATTTCACCACATTTGGATCAAACACAAAATAACATCAAGGAATTTACATATCATACTTCCCACCATTCAAACACATCACAACATCAACCAATTTCACATATCAAAATCCATACAAACACATCATACATCATATTCAAGCATCCACCCTACATCACACATAACGCAATATACACCCACACTTTACGCTTATGTTTTCTAATAACATTTTACATTTCTACCGTAATTATTAGCCAAAATATACTTAAGCATACAGATACAAAACCTACCAAGATAAGTGACATTCGATGCACTTACCTCGAACTCCGCGCAAGCAACTCACGCTCCTCTCTAATTCGGGTTCCGCGCAACGTTTCCTACATAGTTTCAACCCACAATCACCACATTAATGCTCATTCTACATCAAACTCTCAATGGACAAGAATCTCTACACTTTTCTCAACTCACTTCCCAAATCCTCTCTTTAATCTTACCCAAGAACACATGGACTCTCACACATTGGACAGCTCTCACACCAAATCCATTTAACCAATCATAAGCCAAACCTACAAACCAGAAATCTCAGAAATTAAGATCTTACCTTGTCCCAAGGGTTGTAACTTGAGATCCCGCACTAAGTGTTCCTTTTTCTTGAATTTAAGAGACTAAGAATGAAAAAAGAGAGTGTTTTGTTTGGAAATAGTTTGAAAAGGTTTTTAGAGGGTCTGAAAAAATAAGGGAACAGCTGGGGACAAAATGAGATAGGCTTATGTCATATCCCTCACCAAATCTTCATAGATACGGAGTAGATTTTAAAATCCCGCCAACTGAAACAGTTTAGAGAACGGTCAACACTACTCGTTTTCCTAATCGTTTCAACACTATTTGGCGCAAATTTCAAAAAGCTTGACTGTGTTAAGAACAGTTTAGGGAACAGTTTCCACTAGCCTTTCCACAGACCGTTCTCGCCTACTGTTTGCCAAATTTTTCGCAACTTTTGGGTATATTTTTCGGGGCGTTACACTTGTATATTGTGAGTTATTTTACATCTTTTTGAGAGGTAGTCTTTGGTAGGATCTGAACTGCAAATCAAATTAACTTAGTTGACTTAAGCGATAAATCAAATTAACTTGGTAGGATTTGAGTCACAAGTCAAATCACTCTTTGGTGGGCCTTAATTCGTAAATCAAGTGATTCTGGGTAGACTTTGAGTTGTAGATCAAATCACCTCTTTAGTGGGACTTAAGCCTTAACTCAAGTTGTATTTGATAGGATTATTTAATTCAAATTATCATTAATTTCATATTTAATCACACTTATTAAATTCAAATCCCTAAATATATGCATTATTTAAATTCAAATTATCATTAACTTTCATATTTAGTCCACGTTTTTATTTGAAAAACATGTACATAATTTCAAAACATGACAAAACTGTAACTAAAAAACTATTAAATTAAATAAATGTAAAATTGAATGTCATTTCAGAGAAGAATATATAAAACATGTCATTTTAAATGAAAACAAACCTAACATGATATTTTATAAAACATGTTTGAAAGGATGCTCTTTTCTATATTATCACATACTAATGAGGATCGAAGATGTAGATTATTAGAAAAACTTAAGGACAGTAAAAACAATTATTGTTAAGGATACAATAGTGGGTACAATATTATTATTTTTTTAAAATAGATGTCACATCAGAAAATATAAGGTTGGACTAACATTTCAAAAATTCAGAGACCGCGACAATTTGATGAAAAAACACAAAAAATGCTAAATAGGTGTGTGTATAACCTAGGACGGCAACTCATTTTACCTTTTTTTTTTATCAGGATCTCTTTTTAGGGAAAAAAAAAATAGAAAGACCATCGAACAGATTTTTTGCATTCTCTTACAAGTTGCAGTTGAATATATACGAGTATGACATATCATCATCGTATTTGCTTCCATCAGAAAATCATTAATGGATATAAGATAGCACAACAGAAAAGACCAACTAAAGCATAGAATTCCCCAAAATCAGATAACAAATATTTCCAAATTCTAACCTTCCAGGTTTTTCTCAAGTCAAATCGTCGACAACTCTTTCGAATTCCAAATAATTGAGATATATTTTTCTTTAATAAGTTTGACTCTTGAAAACGATTTAGAATCTCCAATAATGTTTTAAACTCAGACATAATACTTGAATAATATTGTTAAGTGACGATGTTGCTAACGAGTTAGAAAATGATCTCAACATGCAATATTATCAAATCTTAGCTGCTATATATAGTGGAAACATATTGTCACCACGAATCAATTACAGAAGAGAACATGGAGTTTCAGGCATTAATACACTTCAATGTTCTTTTCATTCTCATCGCAATATATTTCTTATCGATTCTGCTGTCTTGTGAAGCTGTAAACATTCTGTCAAAAGGTTCTTCAATATCTGTCGATGATCGGAAACATGTTCTAACATCACCAGACAAGACTTTCAGTTGTGGGTTCTATAGTTTAGGAACCAATGCATATTGGTTTTCAATATGGTTCACGAACTCCAAAGACAAGACTGTTGTGTGGATGGCTAATAGAGACAATCCTGTTAATGGAAAACGCTCGAGGTTCACTCTCAGAAGAGATGGTGTCATGGCTTTAACTGATGTCGATGGCTCCACCGTGTGGGAGACTAGTGTAGACCCCTCCGACGCCGACGTGGTGGAGCTTTTGGACACAGGGAACCTTGTGCTGAAAGATGCCAATGGTACAATTGTTTGGCAAAGCTTTGATTTTCCGACCGATACACTTCTTCCAAACCAATTGTTCACAAGAACATCAAGGCTAGTTTCTAATCTTGGTCGAGGCAATTTTGGTTCTGGTTTCTTTAATTTATTTTTTGACAACAATAATGTGTTATCTTTAATGTATGCTGGTTCTGATTTGTCAACCATATACGTGCCGAATCCTGATCTTAGCAACGTAGCTATAATTGGCAGGATTGTAACTAACAGGACCAGAGTTGCCATGTTTGATGACATGGGAAATTTTTTATCGAGCGATAACTTGCAGTTCAGTGCTTTGGACATGGGTTTGGGGATTAGAAGAAGGCTAACTATAGATGTAGATGGCAATTTAAGGCTTTATAGTCTCAACAATGAGACAGGATTGTGGTCAGTGTCATGGATGGCTTTAGACAAGCTCTGTGAAGTGCTTGGAATTTGTGGAGAGAATGGGATTTGTGTGAATGATCCAGAGCCTAAATGTTCCTGCCCACCAGGATATGAAGTCAATGATCCTGGAAACTGGAGAAAGGGTTGCAAGCCAGTGTTTAATCAATGCGATACGCCAACGAAGTTCAAGTTTGTGAAGCTCTTACATGTTGAATTCTATGGATATGATCTGAATACAAGTAGATATGATAATACTTCATTGGAGACTTGTACGCAGATTTGCTTAAATGATTGCAGGTGCAAAGCATTTGCTTATCGTCTTACAGGAGTGAGATTTTGTTACCCGAAAGGCGTGCTCTTCAATGGTTATATGGAGCTAAGTTTTCCAGGTGATATGTACGTAAAAGTGCCTTCAAATCTCAAGGTTTCTGAACCTTACACACTTCAGGCCAGAGACACCATTTGTAACTCGACGAGTTCCAAACTTCTGATAGGGAGTCCTTCCATGTACAAAACTGTGAAAAGTGACATCAAATGGGTTTATCTCTATGCATTTGCAGGGGCAATTGGTGGCATTGAACTTTTGATTTTCACATTTGTTTTCATTCTTTTCGGAATTAATAGCATTCCAGCATCAATTGAACAAGGATACAATGCTATTTTAAGTCAGTTCAGAAGGTTTAGCTATGGAGAACTCAAGAAAGCAACAAAAAATTTCAAGCACGAGCTTGGAAGAGGATCAACTGGGATAGTGTACAAGGGAATTCTAGCTGATGAAAGAGTTGTTGCAGTTAAAAGACTGGAAGGAAGTTCGTTCCAAGGCGAAGATGTTCTGATGGCAGAGGTGACCACAATTGGAAAAATCAATCATATGAACTTGGTAACTATGTGGGGATTCTGCTCTGAACGTAGGCACAGACTTCTCGTCTATGAATTCATGGAAAATCAATCACTCGACAAGCATCTTTTCAGTGCAGACTCTAACCTGACATGGAGAAACAGGTTCAAGGTTGCATTAGGAACAGCTAAAGGTTTGGCTTATCTTCATCACGAATGTCTGGAATGGGTCATACATTGTGATGTGAAGCCTGAGAACATTCTTGTAAACTCAGACTTCGAACCAAAAATTGCAGATTTTGGACTAGCGAAGTTGTCTCAAAGGGAACGAAGCACAAATTCTGAATTCTCACGGATTCGAGGAACCAAAGGTTACTTGGCACCAGAATGGGCTCTAAACCATCCAATTACAGCAAAGGTTGATGTGTACAGCTATGGAGTTGTGATACTAGAACTGGTGAAAGGAATTCGGCTCGGAAACTGGATCGTTGATGAAGACGGAGAGGGGCCAGAATCCGAGCTGACAAGGTTTGTCAGGACAGTGAAAATGAAGAGTCAGGATGATGACAAGTCGTGGATTGATGAAACAGTGGATACAAGATTGGAAGGGAAATTTAACAGGGACCAAGTTGAGACAATTATAAAAGTGGGAGTGTCTTGTGTAAAGGAAGATAGAAATCAAAGACCAACAATGGATTTAGTGGTTCAGTCTTTACTAGATTGCCAAGAAAATCAAACCTGAAAAATGTTTCTTCTCGTTTTGACTTTTGTAATAAATCGTTTTTATTTCTCCAACTTTTGTAATGAGTTATCAAATCATCGTTTATGCTTTTTTTCTTAACCACTCAGTATTCCACACTTTTGATGAGGACTGAGTCGGAATCGGAGCAAGAGACGCAACTCTTACTTTACAAAGGCGACCGTACAAAGATTCAATGCAATGGTGGGAGCACAAAATCATCATCTATGTAAATGATAATAAAAGAAGAATAAGTAATGGTGGAATTTTTATAAATTTGACGAACAATGAAGGGCGTAAACCGTCGATCTAAATGCAATGGATTGACCAAAGAGGCTGCTAACTAATTAATAGTATTATTTTAGTTTTTTAAAATAAATAAAATTATCTATTCATTTTATATTATTTTATTTAAAATATTTTTATTTATTTAATATTATTCATTATGATTGGTACTCAGTTGATAATATTTAATGAAGGATAAAATAAAAAAAATTATAATTAATGTAAATGAAAAATTTTATTTTGACAAAACAAATCATATAAAATGTAAGAAAAAGTACATCTTAAATAACCAGTACCCTATCCTTCGTCCGTGGATTCAACGGTTAAAGGGTCAACCAACACACTGAGGGTACGAGGTTCGATCTCTGGCTCCATATAGGCGCTAGGGAAGGCATACAGGCCTTGACCAGTTGGTTTGTCAGCCTTCACGCTCCCTGCCCTTACTCGTGGGCTAGCCCAGCCCCTTGCCTAAAATTTAAAAAATAAAAAATAACCAGTATCCTTAAAAAAACTCTCACGTGAAGACGCGATCATCACCATTAAAAATTGTAACTTCTAATCTGATTCATCTATTTTTTCTGTAACTCCACAACTAAAAAGTTATAAGTTGTCACAATATGAACAGTATTATTACAATTTTTCACTCGTTTGTAATGTTTTTTCACGTGTGAACATTAACCTTACAAGAGTGTACTCTGTAAAGATTCTTTTTAAAATCATCAACTAAGAATTTACCATCCAATTCTCCTTTTTTTCACTTTATAAAATATAAAAGTGTCAATTTACTACTTCAAAATAAATGGAAATGTCCACTTATTTTATGTTTTTTTATTTAAAATATTCTTTATTTATTTAATATTATATATTATAATTGATTTAATTAATTAGA
>CANYCX014989941.1:5000-10980 GCA_948193385.1 Breynia disticha f. nivosa | reverse complement strand
CTTAATAATAATAATAATAATAATAATAATAATAATAATAATAATAATAATAATAATAATAATAATAATAATAATAATAATAATAATAATAATAATAATAATAATAATAATGATAATAATGATAATAATAATAATAATAATAATAATAATAATAATAATAATAATAATAATAATAATAATAATAATAATAATAATAATAATAATAATAATAATAATAATAATTATAATAATAATAATAATAATAATAATAATAATAATAATAATAATAATAATAATAATAATAATAATAATAATAATAATACTAATAATACTAATAATACTAATAATAATAAAGTTTGTTCCGTGAAGACAAGATCAAGACATCTTTGTTCCCATATTAGAAACAATGGATGTTCCTCCTCCAGGGGATATGCCAAATGGTGTGAGTGTACTAGAGACCTACCAAATATAGAAAAAGAAGAGTTCTTCTGCAAGAATTATCATACTTAATGCTATGGATAGTCACCTCACTAAATAATTCTACAAGTATGGGAATACTACAGAATTGAGGGATGCTCTTAGGAAGAAGTTTGGTGGTGTGAGTTTAACCAATCTTCGATCATTGATTGTTAAGTTTGAGAATTACAAGAAGAGACCCGATCTTACTATGAAGCGCCATCTATGTGAAATGTTAAATATGTTCTCGGACTTACATGATTGTGGTCATGTACTTGGTGAGGAGCAAAAGATCCAAGCTATTATTTGTTCTCTACCAATTGGATGGGAGCACATGAAGCTTCATTTAATCCGTTCTCATGAAATATTTTGGAAATCAAACATGTTTTCTGATGTGTTCAAACATGTAACATAACAAAATTCAAAAAACAATACAAAATTGATTTCACCCAAGAATATCGTACAAATGATTAAAATTAAAAATCCAAGTTTAGAGTGATTACCTCTTGTAACATGCTTTAACAAAATTTTACAAAACCACCAAAATTGGTCTTCTCGCATGGTCGTGTACCAACTAGAGGCTACCGACGGGTGACCCTCCTCTATAATCCCACACACACAAATTAAACTTTGAACATGGTAGAGTGTTAGCTCTTCCTCTTTCATTGTTGATGGACAAAATGTGGACACACCATTAGAACAAGAAAAAGATATGGTTTTTCTTTTCTTTTCTATGGTTGAGGTACACAATCAAGATCAAGAACGGAGAAAAATGACTCTGTTTTCTTTCTATTATTATCTGCCAATACCCATGTTAATTAGGAGAAAGAATTCTATAGATTTAATATGAAATCAAACTCTATTATCAATCCTCCTAAAATATCTCCCATATATTATTTGTATTTGCTACTTAATTAGTCATCTTATTTAAAATAATACAAACTAATTAAAAACACAATACCAAATAAAATTCCCATGGTCGTGTGCTCCATTAAGTTGGCCTCATGACATCCATTTCAATTAGAATTAATTATGTCCCATACCCCTTTTAATTTACCCAATTTAAAAAGTATAATTTTTTGATTTTGTTTTAAATAAATACATATGTTGAATGTTTGTTTTGTGAAAATGCCCATTTAGGGATTATTTTTTTAGGTTTATGCCTAATTGACTTTTAAATTATATGTAAAGGGTATTTTTGGTAGTTTATCTTAAAGATTTAATCAAATCCCTTTTTAAATTATATGTAAAGGGTATTTTTGGTAGTTTAGGGATTATTTTAGTTTTTTGACTTGTTTTTAGTTTCAATTAGGTATTTTTGATTGTTATATTTGTAATTTTGGCTTTTTTCTGTAATTTCTACGTTATTTTGTTCTTTGAACTTTTCATAACTATTTGTTGTACTCTTTCTTTGGAGATTTGGTTGTTGTTTATGAAGTAATATGTGTATTCTTTTGTTATTTTGTTTAGATTTAGTTCAATGATCATTTTTGTATTTTTGAACAATATGCAAGTTGTTTTGTTTTATTTTTGAACTAAATTGTTGTGTGATTAACTAAATTACACTTTGTTGATTTTTTTAACTAACTTATGCTTTTAATTTTAAAACTTGGTCAACTGATCAAATTTGTACTTATTTGATAAAATTTGTACTTTTTTTTAACTTTTTAGAACTAATCTGTGCATACTTTGAATATTTTTTTCAACTGTCTTCAACATTTGTTTCTTTTTTTGTCTAAGTGATCAAATTTGTACTTTTTTTGGACATTATGCAGGATGTTGAATATGTGTTTCCAGTGAAAGTATGTTTTTTGGACATATTATGCAAAATGCGAGGTTGTACATAATTGATCAAAATTGGGCATAATTGATCTAATTTGAACATTTCTTAAAAGAGTATGTCCATAAATGAACTTTTTAAGACAAATGAACATTATTGATCATTTTATTAACATCTTTTTCAACTAATACAAACTAAATTGAACGATTTTTAATAAATAGTATAAAAAATCTAAATGAATAAAAATTAAAAATAACATCAATTATTTCGAACTTGTGAACTTATTTGAACTTTTTTGAACTTAATTGAACAAATTAAGTTAAAAGATAAATAAAATAAAAAAAAGAGAAAAATAGATAGAATAATAAGAAGATAAAATCTATAGGATTAAAAAAATAGATATTAGAGGAGAAAAAAGAGGGATTAAAGTTAAATAAAATAAGAGTTAAAAGAGAGAAAAGAGAGATTGAGGGGAAAAAAAGAGGAAAGAGATATTAGAGGAGAAAAAAGAGGGATTAGATTCTTTTATAGTTTTTTTATTTCTTGTCCTTATTAAAAAATGGGAATTAAATTAATCTTATTAAAAAATCTGTGCATTTTTTTTAAATAAGTTTAACATGAGTGCATTTTTGCAAAAATCAAACTATAATGTTATAAAGGTGTCACAAATCCTTTCAATTATCCATACAATTTTGTACATTTGTCTAATTAATTAGCCCAAATTTATGACCTTTAGAAAATACTTAAATTACCCTTTTAGTTAATTCATTGTGTGCAATCTTATAGGTATATTTAAAGTTGACATTAGGAAATAAATGATACGGCCAAATATACACATTTATTCCATTTAATTTTAGTTAATTTTCATGTCATTATAATAGATAAATCAATGGATTTTATAAGCTTATGCTTGTTTTGGTTTATCTAGGGTTTGATTGAAGAACATGAAGATTTCACTAGGTTTTGATGGAAAACGAAGGCACATCGAGTTTTGGTTATTTTAGAGTCATGAAATGGAGCATTAAGGACTTGGTTTGGCTTTAAAGATGAACAAGAGAAGCCATTCTTTTGGACAGAAACTAAGTCTTGATCGAGATTAATTAAATCTCGATCGAGACTCGGCCAAGGAAAGACATTGGCGCGGACAGAAGCCAAGTCTCGATTGAGACTCATCCAAGTCTCGATCGAGACTCGACCAAATTGATGAGATTTTCTTGGCAGATTGCGAGTCTCGATCGAGACTCGAGCAGAATGGGAGCATGACCCTGACAGAATGGTTGTCTCGATCGAGACTCGTTCAAAATGGTGAACCAATTTAGGCAGCAGACTAGTCTCGATCGAGACTCAAAGTGTCTTGATCGAGACTCGACTTGAACTAAGGAAAAGATGCAGCAGAATATAAGTCTCGATCGAGACTCATTGAATCTCGATCGAGACTCAACAATGCAACCAACGAAAAGAAGCAAAGCTTGGGCAGATAATCTTCATTTTACTCAAAATCCCCAATTTTTTCAAAATTCCATAATTTGTCAATCTCCCTTAAATCTTCAGATAATTGGTTAAATGTTTATACATTTATTAACTAGGATACAAAACCCAACAAAACCCTACCATTTTCACATCATTTCACACAGATTCTAGCCTTGGATTAGAGAATCTTACCTCTCCTCTTCCTTGCCTCAAACCCTAGTTTGAGGGAAAAATTGAATGGAGGATCGATTGTTGTTTTGTTGCTAAAATCCACCACTTTGGAGGTAGGTTTGATGTTTAAGGGAGCTTAGGAAAGTGTTTCTAGGATTGGGAGTGTGTTTAGAAAGGTGTGGGGCGTTTTTGCCCCGAATGTGGCTGTTTTAAGCCTTTTAATGACGCATCTAGACCCCCGATGACGTAGGTTTGGATAAATTAACGTAGGTTGAACAACGTACGTTAATCTGGGAATTCTGGAAAGAATGACGTGAGTTATTCTTCCCAGTAAGTTATTCATCAATTTATAAGAATAACGTACGTTATTTACAAAATAACGTACATTACTCATGCATTTCCAACTTTATTTTCTATTTCTTACGTTCTTTCAATCCTCAACATATATATTCCTATATATACATTATTCCAAATTAAGTTAGACATTATTCCAACATAAAATAGACATTTTTCTAGACGTTACAATACCCTTTTTGTGTCCAAGAAGCTGGCTTGAAGAAGTGGAAAGTTGCTACAATGTAAATTCTGTTAGACTAAACTCTTTGCTAGTCAACTAAACATTGCATTTTACTCGACTAACTTTTTTTTACTCGAGGTGGCAAAGTTCTAGTGGCTTGAACCCATTTTTTTAACAACACTTTACTTGACCAACATAGTAACTGGTTGACTAGACATTGCCTTTAGTCGACTAAACTGTTCTTTACTCTAAGTGGCAGAGTTCCAGAGACCTTTGGCCTTGGATGACATGCAGATTGGTCGACTAACACTTCCTCTTGGTTTACCAATATGAACTCAACATTTCAACCGTTTAAATTTTGAATTTTGTACATAGCCGTCCTACAACCTCTGTAATAATTGTTCCTTGGAACTTAGCACCCAAGTTACTTGACTAAAAATATTTTAGTCGACTAACTTGCTTCATTTTGTAAGTATCCATTATTGCTTGAACTTTGACTTTCCTAAAACATTTTTTGGTCGACTAATAAACAAGCTGGTCGACTAATATCAACTCCACAAACAATCTGGGCTAATAGCTTAGTTCTTTTCATTCCATATCAAACATAAGCTTGACTTTTAAGCTTGTAATCATCTTTTATCAAATTCATCATTTTAACTCATTATCAAAACATAAGAAGGACATAATGGTCACTACCATTGGTACAAAAATCTTCTCCTTTTTGATAATGACAAAACAAATATTAAGTTGATAAAGATTGCTAAAAAAATAACACACTAGCACAATTAACGATCAAGGTTTCATTTGTCCAATTCGTTAGCAACAACAATTCAAAAATGTAGCCAAATAAACATTAACACTTATAAGCACTACCAATTTTTCTCTCCCTCAATGAATGCACATATTTATCCCCCTTTTGTCATTCATCAAAAGCAATAGAGAAAAGATGCAATAAAGAGCACATGAACACAGAAAAGCAAAGTCATAAGTAACATTCAACAATCACATAAGCATAAAAGCACAATAATCATTCAAAAATTAAACTTAAAGTTTAGGAGTACATCACATAACACCGACATAAAAACAAGATGCATAAAGGCATAAGCAACAAGTGTATGGATAGATGAGAAAATATGGTTCCAAAGGGATACACTTTAAAGCTATAGGCGAGCCATGTCATTGTTATTGTAGCAAGTTAACTTCTCCCATATTTTCTCCACAGTGGAAGAGAATTTTTCCATGAGTCTCTCCAATGAACCTACTCGAGTGTGGAGTGAATCAAGTTGTTGCTAGATCTCCTCACCATCACCCGACTAAACGTTGCTTCTTCTGGATGAACTAGATCAATGTTGGGTATTTTTACAAAAATATGGAGTGTCCATAGAACCAGAGTGAGTCCTAGAGACATAGCATGCGGCCCATAAATCCAACCCTTTATGATCGTTTTGACAAGCTTCATGGTCTTGAGGTTCATGGTAATGACTCTCCAGTTATGGGGAAATGCATAATGTGGTTCTCCATCTAAAGCAATGTTGTGCTCCCTTAAGATTTTAGTAATGATAGCTGCAAAAGGTAATCCATGCATCTTGTTTGTCTTGGCTTGAAGA
>CANYCX014989461.1:0-11604 GCA_948193385.1 Breynia disticha f. nivosa | reverse complement strand
GTAAGCAGTGGAAGCAATCCTTGAGCACTTCTAGAGGCGAGTCTCCGCTTATTAGTAACTGATGATGAACGTCCACGCCTATGATACATAGACTGACTACCACACAACATACTGCTTCCTTTCCTCAAAGTGTCAGAAAAGGAAGGAGAGTAACAACTCCCACATACACCTCTTTGCCGGGGTGTCCTTTTGGACCAATAGCAAGGAATCCCACATCCCCGGCTACCCTGCAAGTCCAACTGATCATCTACATCATCATCCCGATCATTCAATGAGGTTGTAGTGGCATCCCAGGAACCAACGGTACTAGGATTCCGATTATAATACCCATTATAAGAACTAGCTGATAATGCTGGTGTACTATAACAGTATGAAGACTCATCTTTCCTGCTACCTCTGAACAATTTAGACGGTGAATTCTTATGCTTAAGTTTCACTAACAAAGGAGATACACCTGAAATCTTTCTTGATTCCTCAGAATTACTAAAATCTTCAGTATCATCAGATTGCTCAGCTGTCTGATCTCTACCTAAACTCAACCCTTTTGAAGGATGAGCATTAATCAATCTTTTCAAATTCAATTCTTTTATTTCGCAGTTAGACAAAGAATCAAAATGGGATTTAGTTTTCTTACTCTTTTTCCTGATCCCCGGAGCTCTTTTCGTGGAAGACGAAACGAGATTGGTATCTCTACATCTGAAAATCAATGCAGCAGACCTACTCTGCTCTCCCAACTCAACGCCATTTCTTGCATCACTTAAACTATCATCAACACTTTCCTGAACAGAACAACTAGACTCCTCATAATCATCATCAGCATCACCATTTGTCAGCAATGCACTACTCTTCTCACTACAAGACTTTTGAGCCTTCCAATTATACAAAGAAACTCTCTTTTCTCTAACACCATTACTACTACTCCCATTGTTGAAAGGGGTATCACTCGCAACATTGTTGTTTCCATTCTGGGACCGAAAATGGTTCCGAGAAGCAACAGCGACAGATCTAGAACTACTTAACGGAGACTTCCAAGAAGAAGTAGTTCCAGGATCACGTAAGGTACGAGAAGCTTTACGGATTTGAGTGAGTTCTTTCTTTAAATGCAATCTGCTTGGATCAGACACTCTCATTCCTGACATTATCCTCGATCTCTCGTAGCAAAACAAACTATTAGTCTGAACAAGAAAGTGTTAAAAATAAAGTTGGACAAAAATGAGTCAAAAACAAAGTTGCAGTCAAACAACCAAGCAACAAAAAACAAACCCACGTTTGGATTTCTTCATACATCAGTGATATGAAATAAGTAAGCAGAATATAGTGTATGATATGTGTAAAGATGTGATTTTTATTGTTTGTGAGCGTTTGGAAGTTTGAATGAGGAAGTAATTATTTGGAGAGGGTGGGGCTATGAAAATGGAATGAATGAAGTGAAAGGGAAAAGAGTTGATGCTGTCTTGTTGGTTGAAAATGATAAGAATAGGGTTTGTTTTGCATAAATTTTAGGGTTTGAAAAGAAAGTTGAATTGTTGGGTTGGGTGGGAAAAAGAGAGAAGAGGAGGGAAGAGTGGGTATAATTTTTTGGTTTGGAAATGAAGAAAAACAGAATCTGGTTTGCATTGCACTAATTTGTTTGTATGCTAATCCAGATATTAAAAAATAGAAAATAATTGAAATAATTTTCTGACTGTTTTATTACAAATCTTAACTCTCTTGTCATTTGTTTTGTCCAACTTCATCACTACTATGATAATTGTGGTAATTATGTGAAAATGTCATTTGTTTTGTCCAACTTCATCACTACTATACTAATTGTGAAAATGTCATTTTATTATTATTTTTTAAAATGCTCATATTTATTTTGTATATTGTGTTTATATTCGTTTTAGAGTTTCATATTATAAATTTAACGATTTTTTTATTCATGTAAGTTCAATGTAAATTAAACATATATTTACGAACATACATTTTGTAGTAAGAACATACATGAATAAAAATGTAAAGATTCATATAAGTTCCCAAATATTAATTCACATTCAATTCTATGTATTATTTAGAACACGTGAACCAATATAGGTAAACTTATGTGAACCCCTCATACATCCATCAACATACATTATCAGATTAAGACGTGAATAAAAGTATAAATGTTTAGATAAGTTCATATATGTTAGTTCAAATCAAAGTCTACGTATTAAAACATTTGAACTAATATATGCAAATATATGTGGATTAGAAATGACTGAAGCTGGTTATTTTCATAATATTTATATGTTAATATAGTTTTTTTTTTATATATATATTTTCACAATAAATAATCTGAAAGAGAATTATGTGTGTAAGTTTGCTTTCTAGATAGAGTATTTTATGAAATGTTTTTTTTGAAACAATCTTAAACTGTAGTGTGTAATATAGTAAAATTATCATTTTAATGCAACCTCAATGAAAAGGCATGTGATGTGAAGTGTTTTTTTTTTTAATAAAGAAATGCATTTGATAAAACATGTGATTTGATGGTGAAATTTGAGTTTTGTAAAAGAGAAGTAACATGTATATTGTCAGACACACATTTGGATTAAATTAATTTACGTTGTTTTGACTTCTTCAACCATTACCAAATCCCATGCAACCATTTTGTTTTCTTCTTCTCTTTTCTTTACTATAATTTATTTATTTATTTCAGATCTATACTTTCCCCTTAAATCTTACCACACAACATGGAATTATATACTATACTATACTTGCCTCACAACTCAAGTTGGTTCACTGCTACAAGATTGAGAATTAAACAGACAGCATGCATGCATTTTAGGTTTTACATATAAATATAGCTGCCTGCTTCTGCATATTATAGCTGCTGCCAAGTTGAAAAAACATACAGGCAGAATCATCCTTTCTATTTAACTTCAAATGCTTAAAAACTGAAACGCTATATCTCAAACCTACATTCATCTAACCAACCTACATTTCTGCTCCACCTCTCACTTCCCATCATATCTAATCAACATTTTCTCCCTCAACTCCTACAAATCCATCTCTCGTCATACCAACTATATTAATTAGCAGTCCCATTTCCAACAAACCAACCCTCTCAAACATTTACTTACCACCAACACTTCCCATTAATTATACTTACACAGAATAGGGATCAGAAGAAGTCTTGCAACTTACTTGCAAATCCAATTCCACTCGTCCCAATTTAAAGCTACAATTACCAACTCCTCCTGTTTACTTTTAACCACTGGAAATGAGGAAAAACAAAAAAAACCAAAGAAAATAAAAAAACTCTAAACCTTGTCTGCTTTGTTTAATTAATCACTCTTTTTGCCTTCCTCCAACTACTTCAAACTCTTGCCCTCTTCCCACTGCAACCCGGGCACTTGTACTGCTTGATGTGTTCAGCCTTTGCAGGAGTGATCTTCACGCATTTTCCATGGAACCATCTCTCACACACATCGCAGCAAATCCAGAATTCATCATTCCCATAGCTTTCCCCACAGGCCCCACAACTAGCAGCCTGCTCGTCATCTTCTTCCTCTTCATCCCCACTCTCTTCATCTTCTTTAGTTGGTGGAGACATCTTCACTGCATTGGTCTGGGACTCAGATAGCCGAGATGATTGCTTCAAGCCCAATTCAAAAAGTAAAATATCCGAACTAGTCATCTAAAGAACTAATCGAAGGATTAAACCAAAGGCATGAATAATATTCTTACCATCTTGCCGCTTAATTTGTTCTTGCTGCCATTATTGTGATTTGGAGGTTGATCCTTGGGCTTCGCATTTCCAGAGACAACCTCAAAAATCGTGGGGAGTTCATTTATCATTTGGAAGAGCCTCTTCCTGTGAAGCCAAAATAATGACAAGAATAATTTACCTAATGCATTCAAAATCACTAAAATAGAATCAACAATGAAGCAACATTTATTTCAGGGAAAAAAAAAGAAAATAACTCACAACAAATTGACACCATGTAGACAAGCAATTAAGGGAGATGAAATTCAAAAACTATAAAAATGAAAACAAATACCTAAAGCATTCCAAGATACATGGTCAAATCAAAAACTGGGAAGCAGTCCACAGGAATTGCAGATCATAAAACATTGATTTCCCAACTCAAGAATATTGTTACAATCTCTTTGTGAAGCTTGAGCTTTATTATATTATCAACTGGTGCACATTCAACAACATATCTCATACACACACGCATTCATACATCACAAACTTCAAGCACGCACACACACATATAATCAAGTGTGGCTCAGTATATCCCCAGGACTCAGCAATAAAATCATTTTTAAATCCAAAAAGGTATCACTTAAGAAAAGGGATGCACACCAAGTCTCAACCAATGCAAGAAATAAAATTTGCAACAACAAAGGGGAGGACATGGCTTAAAATTTGTTAGTTATGACAACTTGAGTCTTGAAACAAGAGGGATTCTGGTTACATTGTTTTTACCAGTAAATATGCTCAACCATCAAAGAGAGGTGAACAAAGCATAACTTGTCCTTCAAAATATATTATTGTGAACAGAAATAAAAATTTATTATGAAATGATGGACATGGGGAAGAGTCATCTGCCAACACCTAGAAGCTTAGAAATGCATGCAGTTAAATTTGTCTCAGAATAGCTTCAGTTTTCTTTTGAATTGCTCTTGACTAATTCTTAATTTATATTGGAAATATGTTCATGTGCACAGCCATAGTCTTAGTAATGTAAGTAAGCCATATGTTCCATAATGACTGTTGGAGCAGTTATCATCACTATTAATCCAGTAACACACTAGAAAAATAAAAGAAAAAAAAAAGAAAAATTAACATTGCATAGCAAATTGCTCGAGCAATAAGAAATTCAAAATTATTAATAATTGCAGGGGAAAATTCTTGTTCATGTACCCGATGGGGTTTTAATCAGTAAAAAAAATCCAACAATCAAATAGGCTAGACTCTGAGTATCAGATGAATACTAAACATTAGACACTTCAAGAACTTAATGACTAGCCTGTTATCAAATATGAAAATGCACGAAATTTCATCCTGATTCGTATTTACGACATCTCTAGATATGGTGTTAAGAAGCCAGATAAATATTTTCTCATTAAAAACTAAATATGCAAAAAAGACACGCCATACCTTTCATTCTTGCCAAAGCCAAACCGTGCACCAAAATAAAATGCAACAGCAAGCAACCATGAATCACTGTGAACCGCAACAAGTACTAGCCAATCTTTTTCTTGCATGCCATCTCTAGCGAAATTGATACCTAGTGCTGGCTCAGGAAGTTCAGGAGGAACTTCTTCCACAGGTAGGTTTACCTCCCATGTCTCATTAGGAAGTCCATAAAGGCACAGGTTTTCCTTCTCTGTAAACAAAAATTAAAATCATCAAAATCACCATAACGTAGCATTCGGCTTATCAAAAAGAAACGCTAAATAAACCTTAAAATAACAACAGCACATTTCATCTTATCGTTACAGCAGAACACGATATCATCATGTATGGCCATACAATCACATAAGCCATTGAACGGTGAGCATAAAAGCCGTCGATTTAACCAACATTATAGGCAACAATAACACTTACCCATTATCGAAACAACACAAACACCTCCGAATTCAAATCAAGCCAAACAAGAAATCGAATAAAAATCCGCAAACATTACGAAAAATCATGACAAAAAAAACTTAAAAGCATAACAATGAAAGGACAAGAAGAGAAACCCACCAGGGTCACACTGCTGGTAAAACTTAATAACATCTGCAAAACCGAAAAAGGTCAAATACAAAAAGAACCCTAATTGGAAAAAAATAAATAAAAAGGAAAAAAAAAACAACGAACCAGTAGTAAGAGCTTTGATCAAGCCAGACCGACGTCCCTTGAAGTCGGTAAAAACTTCTTCGACGGTTCTAGGGACTGGGTGTGGTATTGCTTCCATTTTTATTTGGATAGAATAAAAATGACGTCTTTTTTGGTGTTATCAATGTAATTGTAAAATATAAGCAAGAATAATAGAAGAGAAGGTTAAGAACATATGTCGTAGTAGCAGCAGCAGTGGTATGACGATAATGCTGTTATGTAGCAGAGAGTGGGGTTGGTGTATTTAATTTTCTGTATATTTTGTTTTTGCTGGGTAGGGTTTGCATTCTGATTTTATTTTTCTCTAAATAGTAAGCAATAATTTAAAAAATAAGCATCATATAAAAAGTATTGATGATACCGTAAGGACGATAAAGATGGTATAATAACACAACTCTTGTATCCATGTTTTTTTGCAGTAATTTCAATAAAGCTCAATAACTCGCTCCAAAGCAATACATACGTCGCGAAAGTGTTTGATATTATGTCTGAAAGGAGGGACCTTTTCCAACATCACTCAATCTAGCTCTAACAAACGTACTGACCATGCAGTTTTCGCGGATACGACGCCAAATTTTCGCCCCAAACTTCCACCAAATTACAGCTACTTATAACATTGTCTCCAAATTTCACACTCACACTTACCTTTTCAACAACAAATACTCTCTTCCCATCCCTTTTAGTATGTCTTTTTTTTCTTTGAGTTTCAACCCTTTTCTGTTTCTGGGATATTTGACTGTTTTAAAAAGTATATTTGTTGGGTGGTGTTGTTTTGTTGCAGGAGGTAGCATACAGAATGATTGTTGGATAAGTTGCTGTATGATCTCAAGGTGGCAAAAACTTCGGGGGCTTTGCTCTGTTGCCGAAAATGAGTTGCTAAGATTGGAATCTAGTCGGGATGCTCCGCGTAGAAATTCTGAGCTGTCTGCTGTTGATGCTAGCACTGCTTCTAGTGGTAACAAAACAAATGTTGTGCGAAACAAACCGATTGATTTTACGAAAATCGATAGTAGTTTGCTTCCAACTGTCATTATTGTAGGCCGTCCCAATGTGGGAAAATCTGCATTGTTCAATCGGTTGGTTTGAGCTCTTTCTTTTGGTAAATGAGCAGTGTGTTGTTAGTGTTTCTCAATGTGTTCGTTTTGAGTTTGTTTGTAGGTTGGTTAGAAGAAGAGAAGCTCTTGTGTACAACACACCTGATGATCATGTCACTCGGGACATTAGAGAAGCCATTGCCAAATTGGCTGATTTGCGGTTTAGGGTATTGGACTCGGCTGGCTTGGAAACTGAAGCTACTTCAGGGTCGATTCTTCATAGAACAGCTAGCATGACTGCAAAAGTACTTGCGAGGACTCAATTTGCTATATTTTTGATAGATGCGCGGTAAGCTTTAATGTGTTTTTTTTAATATTATGGTGAAAACAAATTTTTCCTTTCTATGAATGATTTTGGCATTTCATACTCGTGGAACCATTCGTTATGAGCCAATTTTTTAATTTACAATTTTTTGAATGTATTTTGGATATTTTTGTGTGCGATGAGCTAGTCTGTATGTATAAATTGTAATGCCTTCTTCTGTTGAAATCTATTGGATTAGTTATTTATATCCTAGGAAAAAACTGAAACACATATGTTCCTTTCTTACATCAATATATTCGATGTTGTAACTTTACAAATTCCTTGATGGGATAATTTCTTACCGTTCCTTGTTACACCATGAACAGAGCTGGGCTGCATCCATTGGATTTGGAGGTGGGAAAGTGGCTGCGTAAACATGCACCAAAAATTCGCCCCATTGTTGCAATGAATAAGTCTGAGTCACTTTGTGATGGTACAACTTCTATTACTGATGCTGCCAATGAGGCTTGCAATCTAGGATTTGGGGATCCTATTGCCATTTCTGCAGAAACAGGACTGGGCATGATGACACTCTGTGATGCTCTTCGACCATTGCTTGAGGACTACATGCTCCAAGTTTTGAACAGTGAGAAACTTCTCTTGCGCAAAAATATTTTGCCTTTTTTATTATGAAGCATCAGTGAAATATATCCTTATGATTTAACGAACATTAAAAGGAATGACTGCTTTTATCAGTTTTTTGATGTCTACATGGCTACATGCATATGTCGGATGCTTGATTAACTAGTTTTTTTTACGAGTGGTTAACTAGTTTTTATTTGATACATTCAACTGCACTTATATTGGTTATGATAAGTAAGGCTATTATCTTAAGTCTTATTGAATGATAAATTGTTTTGTGCGGTATATATATATATATATATATATATCACTTGTTTCTGCTCTTTTTATGATATTTATTATCATCCTATGCATTGAATATGGATTATGGGTCGACAATTTATAGGCTAAGTCATACATTTTTCTGCTTGGAGTAAAAATTAAGTTCATATAATTTTAGAAGAAAAATAACAGAGAGATTGATACCATTTCTTTATCTTTTTGGAGTTTGGTTTGGTGTTAGGGAAGTATTGAGGTTCATCCCCTGACTTGGTTTTACTTCTTGCGGTCAAGAAAATGAAATGCTATTTGTTTGTTATCAGTTCAAAAGGTATTTTGTGAAGATCGCAGCAATATCATCTTATTGGTTTTGCAGTAAATGACAGTCTTCTTATGATATGCGATTATGCTTAGGTTCTACGTTAGTGAATTACATATCCTAAATTTAAGATAATTCAGATCTTTCTTGATGCTGAGTGATGGACTTGTTTCCCAAGATTACATATTATGAGTCATAGTCCTACTGAAGTAGAGCTAGGATGGGGAACTTAGGTGCAATGAAACTTGAATTTGCAAGTATCTCGACGGCAAGCTAAGATTTCATTGAAATATTACTATTTGTGTAGAATTGCCATTATTTCCTGGGTTCTGTTAATTGTATTCTGCATTTTGATTAATTCTAGATAACTGCAACCAAGATGATGGTGACCATGGCGATGTTGACGATAGTTGTGAGACAGACGAGTCCAAGTTACCGTTGCAGTTGGCAATTGTAGGACGACCCAATGTTGGAAAGTCAACCTTGTTGAATACTCTACTACAGGAAGAACGAGTGCTGGTGGGTCCAGAGGTTGGTCTTACTCGAGATTCTATCAGAGCTCAATTTGAGTATGAAGGAAGAACTGTATACTTGGTAGGTGTGAGAATTTAGTCTCTAGTTTTGGAAATGTGGTTCTTTGTTTTTGGATTATTTTTATTAGCATTCTGGCGATGCATGTTTAAACTAGCAGCTCTTTGGTCTTCCATTTCCAATTCGAAAGCAAGTTTTGCTCAGAGAAAGGGGGCTAAATGAGCATAGCAAAAAAAGCATAATTGACTCCAATTTTACTCAGATTATCTTCCCTTTGTATGTTGTGGTGGAGGTTAATAGTGTATCACAAAAAATAGCAAGTTTTGAAATTTTCTTTAAGCACATTTTTTTCGAACACCATGTTTTTTTTTTGTTATACCATTACTATGGATTATGAATATGTTCATCTTTTTGTTTTTTGGTTCATTCAATCACTACCATTTTATTTTTATGCCTCACTGCTGAATATGGTATGATCCTAAAATTACTGAATATGGTATCATGGTATGATCCTAAAATTATCTTTCTTATGGGTTTCTTGGCATGCATTAGGAATAAATGTTTCCTCAGCATTGCCGTGAAGACAGCATGTTTTGTTTTACACTACAGCGAAGCTAAAATAAACCTCTGATGAAGTTTATTAGCTTCTTACTTTGGACTTCGAGTAATAAATGGCGAAGAGCTACTTAATTACTAACTTTTGCCGCCTTTCTTTAGCCTCAGATAACTTCTTAAGACTAGCACCTGATTAAAATTTTAGTATTTATAACTGTGTCAAGCTTAACTTTTCAGGTAGACACTGCTGGTTGGTTGCAAAGGACTGGGAAGGAAAAAGGACCATCATCGTTAAGCATTATGCAATCAAGAAAGAATCTGATGAGAGCTAATGTGGTTGCTTTGGTACTTGATGCTGAAGAGGTGTGTCGCATGTTTCTTCCTTGCTGTTTTTTATGTATATTTCATGCAAGCTAATGATATGGCCAATATAATGAACCTTTACTTTCTACTGAATTTAAAATAATAGCGAAGGCACGCAGCTCAGAACTTTAGGTTTAAAATTAATTTTGTGATTGGTCGAGAAAGCTTTGTGAAAGATTATTGGAGTGAAGTGCAATGAGATTATCATTGAAGTAATTTAGTCTTAAACATGTGCCTTTCTTGTGTCTGAAAATTATGGCTCTTCTCATTTTGTGGTTTTTAGAATCATTTAAATGTCCATTCAATTATTTCTGACAAAAATATTTTCTTTTTATCCTTACGAATTTCTGGCTTGAAGATTTCTTAAAGAAGTGTAATGTGCCTATATTTAGCAACATTAATAAGCTCAACTTTTTTGGATCATGTCAGTGATGCTGTATTTTAGCACTTCTATCGATCCATATCTTTTCATCTTTTGTCGACACTTATTTGGCATTTTTTGGACGTGTCTGATTAGATTGCAAACTCTAGACGTAGTATGACTCATTCAGAAGTTGCCATAGCCAGGCGTGCAGTAGAAGAAGGACGTGGATTGGTTGTTATTGTGAACAAGATGGATCTTCTACAATGGAAAGAAAGCTCTAAATTACTCGACAAGGTCATGGAAGCAGTTCCCTTAGAGATTCAGACAGTTATACCTCAGGTCTGTTGTTACAATCTGTTGCTCGTGTTATTTTTTTGTGACTTGCTGATAATTGAGTAAAGGTAAATGTGGCAAATACTGTTTTAGTTGTACGTAAGACTTGTCTGTTATGTTTCGGTCATCTTGCACGCATATTTTTAAGATGTCTCAAATCTTCCTTTTTCACGTTATACACAGTTTGTCAGTAAAAATACTCGAGGGTGCGAGTGAAAGCATGAGAGAGTTACTAATTTTGTTAAGGTTTAATTGTCAATCTGTAAAGCTAGACGAGGTCTATCAAGAGCTTTTCGTTGTCCACTTTGTGTAGAATGCCAAATAAGCATAACTAGTGAGCTAAAAATATTGCAGTTACTAAATGAGACACAATGTGCAAATTTGAGTTTGACATCATGTTTGGTATTTCTGCTGCTCACCTGGCTTATATTCACAAAAATGGAAAAGTTGGTAATCACATTTCTGGATAGATAATGTTGTTGATCTCCTGTTGTTATTGGCTTTGGTGCAGATAACAGGAATACCAGTTGTATTTATTTCAGCAAGAGAAGGCACGGGCCGGATTGCGGTGATGCAACAAGTAATTGACACATACGAAAAATGGTGCTTACGACTGTCTACTGCTCGTCTGAACCGCTGGTTGCGTAAGGTACAGTACCTATGTCTTTTCATTTCTCTCTCCATAGTATTTTCTGCAAAATGTGGCTGACTAAACATTCCTTGTTTGCCAATCTGACAGGTAATGAGCAGGCACTCATGGAAGGATCAAGCCGCGCAACCCAAGATAAAGTACTTCACGCAGGTGAAAGGCCGTCCGCCTACTTTCATCGCCTTCACCAGCGGGAAGACAAAATTGTCGAACACTGACATTAGGTTTCTGACGAAGTCTCTGAAGGACGACTTTGATATGGGCGGAATCCCCATCCGAATAATGCAACGTTCGGTTAGCAGTAAAACAGAAGGAACTGCGTGCAGGAGCAGAACATCTGTTGTCAGGATGAGAGACCGGACATTCTCGGATAAGAGAACTCTTGCTTCTTGAACTAT